>PVKC010040204.1:0-12259 GCA_004027635.1 Crocidura indochinensis | reverse complement strand
TCATTGTCGAGGGTCACTGACATCTCGTGTCTAGGAGATCTATTTATTGCTAATCAATTCTTCCTGACTTTGCCTCTTACTGGTCTTTGCTGTTTGCTTGTTCATTTGGTCTCTAAACAACCTGAAGTGATGCAATGTCTACCAGGTTACATAAATAAATAATACCTGTGCCCACAGTCTACCAGGGATTTTGTCTTGACGTCTTCTCTGTAAACATAAGACCAAGGGCCGAATCAAACAGCCGAATCTTATTATTCCTGTGATTTGGCTGCTCATTATATTCTTCTCTGACAACTAGAATCATGACTGGAGAGTCCAGAGGTAATGTTCAAGCTAAGAATATCTCGAGCAAGAAGATTTAGAACCATAAAACAACAAAAGCCGAATGATGACAAACAAACCAGGCCACTGGCCATTTTCTGCGCTGCAAGAAAACACAGGCTCAGCTACCCAGCATTTCATTAAAATGCAGCCCAAACTCACTCTGGCTGCCAGGGTAGAAATTGATAAACCTCACACAAATAATTCCTTACTTCTAGACGGTCTTCGCCATTAGAAAAAAAGGAAAACACAACAACAAAACTCACAAACGTCTTCCCTGTTGCATTTGAACCTCGCTAAAGGCAAGAGTGTTTGGTATATTCCAAATGTGTTTAAATGAAATCATTATTTGCTTTCATCCTTTGCATATTCTAAACAAGTACACAATATTATTTTTTTCTCATAACTCTCTAAGTCAAGGCTTCCTACATTTAAAAGCAAACATTTCTCCTTACTATTTTGGATTTACTCCTTGTCTATCTCTCTGTATCTCTTTGTGTCTCTGCCTCCAGGCAAACTTGTCCTATTTTTGAATCTCAAGTAGGTGCTTTTATTTTGCCCCTTTGTGTTGGGCATAACTACCAGTGTTTGGTTTTGGTTTTGTTTTTTTGGTTTGGGGACCACAACTGTCAGTATTTAAAAGAGTCTGGAAGCTGCCCAAATCAACTAGGTTCTGATAAACCATCCCCACCTTACAAAAGGCTGTAGCTTTGTTATTTTGTAAGAGACCAGTAGTCCTGATAAACATATCACAAAGACATTTCATTTGACAGGCCAAAACTATAGCAGCCAGGATTCTCATTTGGACTATTATATGCAGAGAGGGAAAGAGGTTACTCCTGGCTCCATGCTCAGAAATTGCTCCTGGCAGGCACAGGGGACCATATGGGGCACCGGGATTCGAACTGATGACCTTTTGCATGAAAGGCAAACGCCTTACCTTCATGCTATCTCCCCGGCCCCTGACTTCTTGACTGAGGTCACCTCAGTCATCTAAGAAAGGCCATTATGCTGCAAATATTTTCATTTATACAACAAGGAGGGAGGTAGCACTTGGTCACCTCAGGGTCTTCTGGAGGACAAAAGGACAAAGTCAAGAAAAGCACCTTAGCAGCTGTCAGTCTCCATAAGAGGTTTTATTCCTGGCTATCTTCTTTTTAAAACCACTTTTCTTGGATGTTCCAACTTTTGCTCTATTAAGAAAATTAAGATACATTTGATCCGTTATATTTAATGTTCTTCTATGTTTCTGTCCACTGATAAAATAGAGCCTTAATTTTAAAGTACATTTGATAATTAATGATCCTTTAGAATCAAGGCACTTTGATATTCATTTGACAATGAAGAGTCGGAAGTTAAGAGGCTAAAGTTTCTCTGGTTTTGTTTTTCATTTTTTCCTTAACATTCCCACTGACAATGCCCTTTCGTAATGTCTTTTAGGACACTTTTGCTCTAATCAGTCATAAAATCTGAGAATGATTTTGTTATTATAATTGCCCACACTAGTTTGACCCTCCCTTAGAGGACTCTAAATCTGCATAATCAAGTTGTTTTAGAAAACCATCTACAAGGAAAACAATTTTGTATAAGAACAACTGTATATTATGTTCCTTTTAAATTGTATGTTAGGCTAAATACCTCAAAACCAGAATGTAAAAATCAGATATAAATTTACCCTATGGCCTCAGAGATAGATAGGCAATCTTTTCCCTTTGTTTTATTTTAGTTAAATTTGGTTTGGGGACCACACCTGGTAGTTCTCAGACTTACTCCAGACTTTGCACTCAGAAATCATTCCCGACAGGGATTGGAGTACCAAATAGGACCCAAGAGATGGAACATGGGCAAGGTTTAGTCATAAGCAAGGCAAGCAGGCATCATACAGGTTGCACTTAAATCTCTTCAGCCTCCCATCTTTTCTCTGTACAGGAAAAACTGGACACTCATGAGTAAGAGTTGATATTCACAGACACAGTCTCACTCATTCTACCTGCTTCCCCATTTCACCTACCTTTAGCCTAACTGCTCTGTTTCCTCTGCCTTGAGTCTCCTCACCCACCTGATCACTTTTGGACTCCTTCCTCAGCCTGTTTTATGGGTCTAAGTTCAGTACAGACTCCATCTCTCAGATGAGCCTGCTCTGGCCCTTAATACCCAGGACTTCTACTACCCCCTTCTTGTACTCTGTGGCACTGACCATGCTTTTTAATGTGGGTCTTAAGGGTTATGTGGACAATGTGTCTTCCGTGGTGGATAGTGAGTTTAAGAGAAAAGAACCTGACAAATCCTCAATGCACGCCCATGCATTTGATCCAAGATTAGTGATTATATCTTGTTTCATGAATGAATCAGGCACATTGTTGGGACCTGAGTTCTGAACAAAGAGGGACACCATTTTGTAAAGGCCAGATGGCTGACTCCTTAGGTTCTGAGCAAGGATAGATGCCATTTTGTAAGAACCACGTGGTGTAGATCTTCATAGACACCACCCCAAGCTACCTGGCCATACCAGGTAGCTATTCAGGGAAGAACAAGGGAACAGTAGGAAGATACCCCTAGATAAGACCCAGTCATTTTGAAAATCATCAGAAAGCCGGAACCTCCTTATAGAATCTTCCTCATGACGTTGGGCAGAGCTCCTTCAGAAGATGGCCCTGACTGGCCAGTGTGTGGGTCCTTTTGGCAGACTATTAAAATATTAAACTTTATGCAGTTGTGTTGTCTTGTCCTTCAACTCTCGACGCAAGCAAAATTCCCGCTTTTAATTAACAACAACAAAACTTGAGTTATGGGGTCACATAGAGAGCTCAGGGTCCTAAAAAACGTTTAAAAATTTCAACGAGCTTTAGTACCTGGTGACTCCATGGAGTCTCGGACCCAAATCATACAGTCTCATTAACTTGTCTCACTCTAGGCCTTATTTAGGAATTTTTGGGGCACCAGGATTGGGGTGATGAACGGGGCTACATAGTTCTGGAAGTGAACAGCAGCAAAAGCCAGGTGCAAAATGGTACAAAAGCTAGTGGGTGATACAAGTGACATAAGTGATATAAGTCCATTATCTGTGACATATCATTGTCTGGATAGTTCTGGTTTATGTCCCCTTATTAATTGTGCTATTTCCTCATCTTGGGCAAGTATGCCAATTATAGATTGTGGCCTTTTCTCAGAAAATTTTCTATTGTTTTAAAGAATTGGCTGGCATAACATGGCACCACCATAAAAGATTCACATTTATTGATATTCAAATTTTATGCATATAATATTTCAACACCAGTTCCACCAGAGTCAATTCCAATCACCAATACTCCCATAGTCCATTATCCTCCACTACCTTTACTCTCTCCCAGATCTTGTCCACCACCTTAAAAGGCAAAGTACAAAGTTTGGTGGTTGCAACTTAGAGAACATATCTTCAATGTTACTGAGTCTGTGCTTTGGATTTAGCAATGAACCACTTTCCCCCATCACCAATATGACTGAAGCTCTGACCCTTGTCCCTTCCCTTTAATTTGTCTTCTTATCTTCCTTCCAACCTTGATGTTTTTCCTTCTCTGTTCTGGGCTCAAGAGTATAATCTAAACACCACCCCTTTTTGTTTTTGTTTTTGTTTTGTTTGTTTGTTTGTTTGTTTTTGTTTTTTCTTTTCTGGTTTTTTGGGTCACACCCGGCAGTGCTCAGGGGTTACTCCTGGCTCCGTGCTCAGAAATTGCTCCTGGAAGGCACGGGGGACCATAAGGGCACCGGGATTCGAACCGATGACCTTTTGCATGAAAGGCAAACGTCTTACCTCCATGCTATCTCCCGGGCCCCTAACCACCACCCCTTTACTACATTACATTTCCTCATTCTATATGCCACAGATAAATGAGATTATCCTCTTTCTGTCTTTCTTCTTCTGACTTACTTCACTCAACATGATACCTCCCTGTTCCAACATAGATACAGAAAATTACTTGACTTCATCATTCCTTGCAGCCACATAGCAAGTATTCCATTGCATAAACCACATCTTCATACTCCAATCATCTGTCATTGGACAGCTAGGTTGATTCCATATCTTAACTATTGTACTAAACTAAGTGTTGTGTTTTACTACTAATAAATAATGGTGTGCATGCAGAATTTTGAATTTTCCTACTTTATAAGAAAAATAGCATGCTTCCTGTGAAAGATCATAAATGATATCTGTCTTTCCTTTCTTATGGAGATAATTCTTGTTACTGACGGCCATGCCACACATCCCATCACTTGGTTAGGGCCACTGCCCCTGCAACGGGGATCCAAGAAGAACAAAGCCTGATTAGAAGGACTTTAGGTGACTGGCAGACATGACAGAGGAAGCAAAACATTTGCTTTTTGAGCTGGCTACCGGAAGTGATACTCATGTCACTGCCCAAAATAAATATATTAATAAATTAAGGCAAGCAGTGGGAAGGGTGGGTGAGAAATTAGGGGCATTAGTGGAAGGAAATGTGCACTGGTGAAGGGTGCTGTATATTGTCTGACTGAAACTCAGTCATAAAAATTTTGTAAACATGGTGCTTAAAATGTAATAATATAAAGAACAATAAAATAAATCAATAAATCATGGAGCCAGAGAGGTGGAACAAGTGGCAAGGCACCTGCCTTGCCCGTGCTAGCCTAGGATGGACCCCAGTTCAATCCCCCGGCGACCAATATGGTCCCACAAGCTAGGAACAATTTCTTAGCACATAGCCAGAAGTAACCCCTAAGTGTCACTGGGTGTGGCCCCAAAACCAAATAAATAAATAAGTAAATAAAACAACTACTACTGGTGCCAGAGCAATAGAACAAGTGAGGAGGTTATTTGCTTGCATGCAGCCAACCTAGATTCAATCCCAGCATTCCATATGGTTCCTTGAACTTTTCATGAATAATTTCTGAAAGCAGAATCAGAAGTAAGTCTTAAGTACCACTGGGTATGGCCTACATACATACATCTACAGAACAGAAACAACTGCTACTGCCATTGGAGGCATCTTCAAGCTGGTGAAACTGAAGTGTTAAACTTGACACCAAGGCTCACCCTTGACTTCACCCATAGATCTATGACAGGTGAAATAATCAGATAATCACCTTGGCTAATTCAGGAGACAAATGAATATTCTAGAGTATGACTGGGCTTCTCAAGCTTTTCACTTTGGATCTCTGGTGTTTGTTAGGTGTTATTTTCTAATAACAAGCAGGCTGAAACCACAGACCATTTGAACAAAATACCAGACCATTTAAAATTATTTTTAAAACAAATTTACCAAGGTAAATATATATGTAATATATATAAAATATATATTTAAATATTCTGACATGTAAGTACGCTTAATAAGCTATCACTCAATCAAGATAACAAATATTGTTATTGTCCACCTGAGTTCTTTCCTGCTTCCTCATGATCTGCTCCTTTCTCTACCACGAATCACTGATCAGCTTTCTGCTTTTTCATATGACTTTCTGTGCTATTGAGTTTTATATGCACAAAATCCTCTGGCATTCCTTCTCATTTGAGATCGTTCCTTGTATCCAACTTAATTGTTGTGTGAGTCATTTGTATCGCATGTAAGCTGTTGTTTGTGTATAATTGCCTTCTCAAAGTCACTGTATAAAATAAGCTACTGCAAGTTCTCATTCCCCAATTGATGGACTTTAGTTTCCTATAGTCTTGACTAGTATAAATACAGTTACTGTGAATATTCACATAAAATTCTGATGAAGCATTTTTTTCTTGCATACTTAGGGGGAAGGATCATCTTGTGGTACACATATATGGTTTATTTTTATATATGGCATTATTTTTTTACCTATTATTAACCTTTTTCCCTTGATGCTAGGGATCAATCTCAGGGCTTTAAATGTAAAGAGCATATACATTATTAGGCCCCTGCACTTCTTTTAATTGCCCAGTTTCTCAGAGTGAAAGTACCATTTTTCCATTTCACTAACAATATAAAAAAATATTCCAGTTACTTGATACTTTCTCAAGTATCTGGTTTGGACATTTTCCAATTGAATTCTTTTGTAATTTATTGTGCTTTTGCCCATTCATACATCTTGTTTGTGATGTGTCCCTGTCCAAATATTTTGCCCAGGTTTTAGTTATCTTCTTTTAATTATGTTGAGAGTGTTCTGTATATGCTCTCAATACAAGTCCTTTGTCTGATAAACAATTTGAAATGATTTTCTTCCTATGTATGTCTTGCCTTTGATTTTCTTATTTTTCAAAGAGTAGTCTACATTTCAGTAAAACATAATGTACCAACTTCTTTAGCAAATGCATTTTGGGGTTAGGTGATTTTAAGAAATAGAATTTCCAGGCTTTCAAACTGATGGAAATGAATTGCATTCTCTCACCTTTTTTTATATGAAGACAAATGTCCTCAGTTAGGGTCAGAGAGACAGCTCAATAGACTAGTCCACATGCTTTGCATTCAGGAGGCCCATTTTTTTTTTAATCTCTGGCACTGTAAAATTTCCCAGCACCTCCAGGAGTGAAGGCCAACCACAGAGCTGAAAATAGTCCCTGAACACCACTGGGTATGGCCCTCAAACCAAACCAAACAATGAAATCAATGAATTATCAATCTCCGCCCACAATCTAGGTACTTCCTGATATCCAGACCAAAGTGATCTGTATATTGGTGTTACCTAATAGCTTCCAGAGCTGGTTTGAGCCTTTGACTTCTTCAAGTAAAGCACTAAATTAAACTCAGCCATGGAGCTCCAGCAGTGTGTTTTTCCTAAGCAAAAAGGAAAGCTGGGAGCAACACTGAGAAATCATTTATCTTTCCAACCTATTTCCAAAGACAAGCTTTTGGAGCAATGCTCATGAAGGTAGGTGTGTTTTTCTCAGTGCCTGTAGGTCTAT
Source organism: Crocidura indochinensis (assembly GCA_004027635.1). Classification (NCBI taxonomy): domain Eukaryota; kingdom Metazoa; phylum Chordata; class Mammalia; order Eulipotyphla; family Soricidae; genus Crocidura; species Crocidura indochinensis. Next base: position 5,055 of record PVKC010040204.1, on the reverse strand, counting down.
CACACTCAAGTGTTTGCTAAATTTTTCTTTTCTAATGGACTAATGTTTTCAAAGTGATTGAAGTCTTATGCCTTTGGAGGAGGTAAAAATATTACCAGCGGAGAACTTATCTTCGCAATTCCTGCTCATCCTCTTGAACCAAAGTGGCAGGAGCTGCAAAGAACAGCAAAGAAATTACTCAAGAGAAGTCAAATTTAAGTTAGGAAATGCTCCATGCATGTGGGTAGAAATCCCTCTAGACTGACCAGCAATCAATCTTTTGTTCTTTTTTCTAAGTCCCTATGGTGATCACATATCTTTCAACATTTTTAATGTGAGGATTTATTTTCTCAAGAGAAAACAAAAAGACTTTTATTGAGACCAACTTTTCTGGTATATAGAAGAAAATCAGGAATCCATTTCAACAACTCTTTGCTAAATAAATACTTGAAATCACAAGAACCAGCAGGAATATAAGGACCACTTTAGAGAAGATTGTGTGCTTTGTTCTCTGAGGACTGATACATCACACAGAAACACACAGAGTTTTAGATGAACTCATACATTCCCCTTACTAAACTATTCTATTTAATATCTACAGATACTTCCTTCTGACAATAATGTTTCCATCCTTCCCCCATTCAACAATGCACTGAACTCAATGACTTTTTCCCCCCAAAGAGCAGGTGAGGCAGAAATAGTAACAGACTATGAAGAGCTGGCATCTGTCACCTTTTCTCCGTGATGAAGGTCAAGAATACAGAGATGTCTTCTGAGCATCATGTGAGAAGTGAAGTGATAGGAGGTGATGAGAAGGGCACTTCATCACTGTGCTTTTCTTCCTCCAGAGCTTAATATCAGTCAAATCAGAAGAAAAGTATCATATCTGGGAGAGTCTGCAAGATCAGGAGTCAGTTCTCAAAAATTTCACAGTTCTGGAAAATAAAGACAGATAGAAATTGTCCCAGAGCAAAGGAGGCATTATGGTGAAAACCAATGTGGTGCCCAGGGCTGGGTCTGGATTATTTATATCTGACACAGAAAGAGGACAAAAATTGTGGTGGTGGGGGACAATGAAATTCAAATAAAATCTGTATTTTTAAATTATGTTTAAATTGTTCTATCAGTTGGAAATTGTGAGGGCTTTTTATTAACTAAAAACTCATAAGTTTTAGGGGATATGAGGTATGAGTTGCGATCAACTGCCTGGCACATTTTATCTTCATACCAAGACTGCAATAAAAATATCAACATTTCTCCAGTAAACTTAGCAATTGGGAAACAGAAACATGAAGTTGTGGCCTCTTCTGTCACCATGCTAACTGCACACCAGAAACAATTTAAAGATAAAGAGGTTTATTTTTGTTTTTATTTTTTTTATGATTTTAAAATAAAATGAGGAGCTGAAATCAGAATATTTTAAAAGCTTAATGTCAATTTAGCAGTCCCCCAAAATAGCATGTGGTATATTGGTAGATATATAATCAATATTAGATCCCAAGTAATAATAGTAGCAATAATTAAAATCTTAGATTCATATCTCCCAGAAGAAACACACCATTGATATTTAATAGAAGTGATGAAGGGAGGGAGCAAAAGTTAGTGCCATATCGCAATTACCAGGTATGATGCTCATGTTTTCTATTTGTGACTGAGAGCAGGACTGGAAAGAGAGTGGTTGTGGATGCAGAAGAGGTTGGTGAACCAGAAAATGATGGATATGATTGTGCAGCATCTAAAAGTTGGGGGCTAGACTGATAGCACAGTAAGGAGGGTGCTTGTCTTGAATGCAGCCCATTTGGGTTCAATTCCTGGCATCCCACATCCAGGAGCCAGGACTAACCTGTGAGCGCTGCTTCTTGTAACCTAAAGTCAAAAACAATGAAAAAGAAAGAGCTACACAAGAAGAAACTACCTTTTGACATCCCCCTGCTTCCAGGTTCTGACAAGTTCTGCATTACAGACAAAGTGAGAAGTATGGCATTGTAAATACTTCAAGGCTCATTACAATCTGTCAGGTTCTAAAAGGTACCAGAGGGAGGACATACCACAAAATTCAAGCTTAGGCATTTCCCAGTTCTAACTTTATTGGAAAAATTGCTTCTAAGGTATTTGCCACTCATGGACCAGAATCTATTGACATTTACTAAATTACTTGGTACAATTAGTAACCTGCTCCTCTTTTTCAGCCAGTAATTCCTTATCTTTCTCTTATCTTAAGTAATTTCTTGCCTTATCTTTGGGCACATCCCCAAATCACACAGCAGGGGGCTCACCATTAGGGACTATTATTCAATAAGTGTTGAGACTATGTAACTTGAATCTCTAGATCTTTGTCCATTTCTATTATTAATTTTTTTGGAGCGTAAGGCATTCAGCTACCCTAGTGATATTCAGGGGTTCCTCCTGTCTCTAGCTCAGGTTCAGTTCCCAGTAATGCTAGGGATTCTGTGATAGCAAGAATCGAACCTGATCCATCTTATGGCATTAAACAGATTAATCCCTGTGATATCTTGCTGGGCCCTAAATTTCTTCCCTTGGAATACTTTTCCTTTCACCTCCAGTCAGCCCTTCACTGGGCTATTTATCACAAACTGGGGTTAATAGGTATTCTTTATTCTCAACTTAGTTTTCACTCCCTCCAAAATGCTAACCTAGACTTTACTAAAGTGCTCCTGTGTCTCTTCCCCACCCAATATCAATAACACCCATATTATTCTCTCAGAATTGAGTCACCCTGTGGGTGGAAAATTCTACTTTTTCTCCTTCCCAGAGTGGGTGTAGAGCAGACCTGGTGTCTTTTTTCAATAAATCAACACCACATACAGTAAGGAAAGTAAGCTGATCAAGAATCTTCATCCATAGGAGCAATTGGAATTTATCCATTGATGCAAAATTGAGAACACTATTTAAGAATCAGGACTATATTCCCAATGAGTGTCCATGTCATGTAAAGTCAGGAATGCACCCTATACCACAATTCCACCCAATGTCATAATCCCACCCCGTACTTCAATTTAACTCACACAGAACTTGACAGGATTCCCAAGTTTGACAATGGCATTCATGTATGAAAGCATTTGGAAAATAAAGTGATTTTGCCATTTTATTAATTTATAATTAGTTGACAGTCTTATATTATTCCAGAGATGTAACTCAACACCTCTGTGTATGCATAGGAATCTACACTCACCATTGTGTTCACTAAGACACTTTTATAAAAGATTTTAGTCTCACCTTTATGAACTTAGCCATCTAGGAAGAAGTCACTAAAATGTTTTTGTTTTACATGCCTCCGTCTATAGGGCAAATGGTGTGCTAGAAAGTAAGTTTAGAAAACTTTCTAATCTTTTGCCTGTGGTTATTAATAGAATTTGGAAAAACACAGTCATATTCTTTCTTTGCATATTAGTGATGGCTGTGTTCTTGCCACAACAGGAAATATCAGCAATTGTAATATATAATTTGCAAAGATGAAATAATTTTCTCTTGAAATATTCATTGTAGAAAAGATTGGCCAATCTTTACAAACCCTGGTCTTCGTGTTCAAAAGTTTACAAATTCTTATCTTGGGTGCTTGAGTACACAAGACTCTTTCATCATATTGTAGATTCACAAGGAAAGGGTTAATTAAAGAAAGAAATAGAAGGCAGATGAGGAAAGATTCCTGGATAAAGAAATACAGCTGAAAACGCTGGCTAAAAATGTACCCTAATCTAGAGAGAAGACCCTAATCACTTTTTCCATTTGCATGCATTTAGAAAAGAACAAATTAGTTGCAGGTGTAAGGGAATAAATAGGTCAATGTTGAGGCAGAAAAGCAACTTTATGTCTCTGGCTTTCTGTAGTTTGAAGGGTTGATATTTTACATCTCAGTACCAGATTCACACGCATTTGGGCACAAAGCCTGGATAAATCAGACAAAATCTTTTTGCCACCAAGCTTGTCATATGTTGCATGCATCAAATACACTTGTCATTATTCATAGTACTCAGCCAGGACAAAAATCACAGTTGATAGTAGGAGAGTATTATTCATCTCCTCTGCTTGAATGTGAGAGTTTTGGGAGGGAAAAATCTAGAAATTTCTGGGAGGGAAAGTGGCACAAAGAAGAGAGGAAAGAAAAAGGACTTGGACATTTTTTTTGCTTCTGGGAAAGCATACTAGATGGTGTTCAGGGTTAGTCCTGGCACCTTGCTTAGGGGTTTCTGCCAGTGCCTCCATGGAATCATGTGATATGAGATATCCAGACTTCATGCATGCAAAGCATGTCCTCATCCCACTGAGAGATATGTCCAGTCAGACCTGGACATAGTCAATAATAAACACTCTCCAATTCAGTTCAGAAGTATGTTCTTCAGATCCTTAGAGTAAAAGGAATTTACAAAATAAGCCAAGCACTGTAGTTTAATATAACTTGTAGAGAAACTCTCTTATACAAAACATTCTCAGCTATGTTAGAAAATATTATTGCGGGGCCAGAAAGACTACAGTGGGTAAAGCATGTGTCTTGAATACAGCCGATCTGAGTTTGATTCCTGACATTCATATGGTCCCCTGTACCCCACTGGCAGTCCTTTCCTGAACTGAGAGATAGATCTAAGCCCAAAGTGCAGCTATGATTGTTTCAAAACAACTGCCTCTACCACCACCACCACCACCACCAACAACAACAACAACAACGACAACAATAATAAAAACCCACATTATTGCAAGGTTAATTTGCCTTTGAGAAAAGTTGGACCTTTAGGTTTTGTATGGGATTTGAAGTCTTAGGTAATATACCAATATCTGGGATGTTCTACTTTTTTTACTATAAAATCTGTGTGATGGAGACAGGAATGTTGTATAAACCAGGAACTCAAACCATTCTAACGGAAAGATCAAGAACTCAGTTGCTGTATTAAATATTAATTATATAGTCCTAGGTGGTGGATGAAGTGAATGATGGAGCCTTTTTCCACCTGCTCAACATCTGCAGCTTCTTTGGCCTGGGAGGTCTGAGAGTCTAGGATAACAGCAAGAAAATGACCCACAGCCAGTCAGTAAAAGTCAGGAGACATGAAGCTTTATTAT
>PVKC010040203.1:0-12396 GCA_004027635.1 Crocidura indochinensis | reverse complement strand
CAAAAAAAAAAAAAAAAAAAAAAAGTAATACAGGACTTTCTCCTTGCCTTTCTCCTTTCTCCTTGCCTCTGTATGTGCTTATAGTCTGTGTTCAGAGTGGTGAACTCTATCAGAAACATTGCTCCAAGATGTTGCTTTATGAATTAGGTTTTATAGTTTGTAACTAGGTGCATTTATGTTTAAAATAGCTATCTTGTTGCCATATTATTTTATGTTTATGTATAGCAATCTGTCTCTTAAACCTTTGATGGTTTTTCATCTATTTTGAAATGTTAAAATGCCCTGCTGTCTCTTGGCAACTGTTTGCATGGGATTTTTTTTTTTTTTTTGCCACCCTTGCAATGTCAGTCAGCTTTGTGTCCTCACCTGAGACATGGAAGACATGTAGCTATGATCCCCTTGCCACTCACTGTCTTGTTCACACTACTCATTGATAAGTCATCATTACTGAGGGCTTTTCTCTGCCCTTGTGCTGGTATCTTCTGTATGTTTTGCTCTGTTGCTCTGTTTGCTGTTTTTATCCATGTTTAGTTAGTCTTTGCAGTGGAATGCTAAATTCTTTCCTTCTTTCCTTTTTAGATTTTCTTCCTTTGTTTCTTGGCCACAACCAGCAGTGCTCATAGCTTAATCATGATTTAATCACAGATCACTCCTGGCTGTGCTCAGAGAATATTATAATATGCTGGGGGGGTCAATTGGGGAGTTGTGGAGGTACATTCAAGACAAGTGCCATATTATTCCCTGTGCTGTTTTCCAGCCCCATTTAAAATTACTTATTTCCATTTTACATTATATTAAATACCATGTGTAAGATATTCCTTGCCCCAATGCCCTTACCTAAGCTTCCTTTTGAGATGTTAACTCCACATAGATGATCAGACCTGCCTACACCTGGGATGGATCTTCAGGTTTTGAATAAGGGAGATAAAAGGTGCTGCCGGAAGGGAGGTGTGAGAACAGCAGGAAGGGAGACAGAGCTTCTGAGAGAAAGGCATGAGTTAGGCAGACATGGTACTGAGGCTGAATATGGCAGACAGAGCCTTGGAATAAAAAGGAGCTGACTCCAATGAAACTTTAACTGACTGCTTGTGAATTATTTCTCTGCCGTTATCCTGTGTCTTCAGACCTCCCAGCAGAAGGGGCTACAAGCCAGTGCCTGAGCAGCCTCACCTAACACATGGACTTTAAACTTTGTATTTTATATTTTAATCAACAATCATGATTTACAAAGTTGACCATAATAGAGCTATTTCCAGCATACAAAGGTTAAGAGACCAATCCCATCATCAGTATAATATTCCCTCTACCATTGTCTTTGGTTTCCCATTCTCCTCCAATTCTGCTCCTTGGCAGGAACAAATAATTTACTTTATGCTTGTTACAACTAAATAATAATAGAATTATTAAAAATTAACTAAAAGAAAATATGTGAAAATTATTCTATCTCAAAATGGGGTCATTGAATCCTATCTGAATGTTTGTATTAGTGTTAGTGGCTTTGCTGAACTGAGATAGCTGCTATGTTGGTTTCATATCTAAATCGGCATGTTCCTACTATATTCAACTCTCTTATGCATTTTCTGTGGCTTATGTATTTCCTTTCCTCTTATGTATTTCCTGTGGCTTTCATGGAGAGAAATTTAACAGCCCAGCATACCAGATCATTCAAACTTGAATATAACTTCATAAAGTTCAAAAAACTGTTAACTGAGCTTCATCCACATTCCTTCTTGGTAGTGATGTCATGCCAGCCTTTGTACTACTAGTCTCAGTGTCTCCCCAATGCTTGTCTTTGTTCATAACTTTCTCAGTCATGGGGAAAGCAAAGGTAGCATTTGTAAATCAATATGATCATTGTCATCACTCAAGTTTGTCCCTTTCCTGTGGTTGTTATTTCTCCATATTCTAGGAGAAATAAGTGTCGAGTCCTTTAATTTCTGGTGCTGGTGCTCGGGGACCCAGATATCTATCACACTCCTGGATGTGTGGGCCTGATGCTCAAGTCTAACTAGGCAGTACAACAGTGTTGGGGTTACTAGGGCTCTAGACACAGTGGGGCTGGGTTCTTAAGGTACATGCAGAAGCTGTAGACTGGATTTAGAACACAAAACTGTGTGATCTGTGTCCCAGCCTCCAGGAACATTTCTTGCAGGCCAGAGTACCCTCAAATCTGATTGTCTGCTGTGTGTTGATTTCTCCTTTAAAGGATTTTGCTGCTCGAGGTTTTGAATGACAATTAGGGTTTCCTGCTTTCTTGCATGAGGTAGCCAAAAAAGATGTGAGGCAGCCAAAAAAGATGCCAGTGAACATAATCTCTTCAGAACCCATCATAAGGTAGTTTGTCTCCACTCATGAAGAGTAGAGGCTGATTGCTGACATGTGTTTGGGCACAAGAGAATCATTATAAAAGGCTGCTGCTTCGCTCCCTGCCTGGTTTCCTGCTTTCCTCCTGGGGCAGCCAAGAAAGATGCCAGAGAACATAATCTCTCAGGGCCCATCACAAGGTAGGCTGTCTTCATCCACAAAGGGTGGGGGCTAATTCCTGCCATGTGCTGGGCACAGGAGAGCCATTATAGGGCTGGAGAGATAGCACAATGGTAAGGTGTTTGCTTTGCACGTGGCCAACACAGGACTAACACCAGTTAAAATCTCAACAGCCATATGGTCCCCTGAGCCTGCCAGGAGTGACTTCTGAGTGCAGAGCCAGTAGTAACTGCTGAGTGCCACCAGGTGTGACCCCCAAACAAAACAAAACAAAACAAATAGCCATTATAGCTGCTTAGCTCCCTGCCTGGTTTCCTTCATTCTTGCACGAGGCAGCCAAGAAAGATGCAGCGAACATAATCTTCTCAGGGTTTGTTACAAGGTAGGCTATTTCTACCCACAAAAGGTAGAGTCAGAGAAACACAGCCACTTTGCTTTGCTCCAATGCTACATGCATCTTCTAGCCCACAAACACATAGTAAAAATCACACTACAAGCATGTCAATGGGAAAACAATGCAGGACAACACCATGTATAGTGAATGAAAATGGCAGCTCTGATGGCTATAAAAGTACCAACCACCTTGTTAGTCCCTTAGAGAAGGAACTTAGAATAGAAATGAAGCATATTCATAGAACTCAAAGAAAGCATAGATCAAGCTGAACAGACCACAAAGTTATAAATCAGAAAACTCCAAACTGAAATAACAGGACTAAAAAATTCAGTAGATGAAATGAGAACCTCAATGAAGAGCCTCTACAACAGAGTAACAGCAGCTGAGGACAGAATCAGTGAGATGGAAGATGAGATGCAGAACAAGTCCATACAGCAGAAGAGATTGGAAAAGAACCTTAAAGCGAATAATTAGATAATGGAAAATATACTCAAAGAATGTGAACAGACGAAAATAAAAATCTTTGATAAACTCAACAGAAACAACATAAGAATCATTGGAGTCCCAGAGACCCAGGAAGAAAATCCCCAGGAAGAATCAACAGTCAAGGGCATCATTTAAGAGAATCTTTCAGAGCTAAAGACTGCATGCAATCATATTCTGCATGCCTGAGGAATAGCAGCTAAAAGGGAGCCGAAGAAAAGCACCCCAAGACACACCCTAGTCACAATGACGAATCCCACAGATAGGGATAGAATACTGAAAGCAACAAAATCAAAAAAGGAAATTACATTCAAAGACCTGTCACAAGAAACACTCAAGGCCAGAAGGCAGTGGTGAGATATAGTGACAAAACTCAATGAAATATTCTTTGCCTAGAATACTGCACCCAGCCAGATTCACTGTCAGGTTTGAAGGAAGCATACATAGCTTCACAGATAAACAGCAACTCAGAAGCTTAACGGATTTAAATGACAATCATTTTCTCTTAGTACTTGGAGTACAGCAGACCACTACCCTCTGACCTCCTAAGTTTGATTAATAATAATGTGCTGACAACCCTGATGGAAATCACTTGTAAGTGATAGTTCATTCTCTCCCCCTGCTTTCAGCACTATCTCTCTGACTCTGGCTTTCAGGAGCTATTTTATAACACATGTCATGGGGGCCTCTGAACCCTGCTGTCTATTCTCATAGCATTTATCCAGTATGGGGAGTTGTCAAGCTCACATCTTCCAGTCTTCTCACTGTTCCTTTGTTTCTCCCTCTGGGGTCCCAGGACATTGTGTACTGGTCAGTTGATGTATTCACTTTGCCCTCAGGTGCTGTTCCTTCCTCTTTCTCTTTCCTGTTTATTGGACCTGGCCCCTACCTGTAATCCTGTTTTCAACTCAGAGACTCTGACTTCTCAGACCTGCCTTCAGTTCCTATGCTAGATTTATGTTTCACTGTTTGTTTTATCTTGAAATTTTTCTTTCATGTGCTTGGTTGTTTGTTTTGAATTTTGACTCTTGGTTGATTCTGGCATTTGCTCTGACGTCACTTTCTTAACTTAGTTCACTTTGTTTAGATCTATGAAAAACATTGGGAAAAGGCTATCTTTTTCACTGGTGAAACTGCCAATAGATCTTTTTCAGGAACAGATTTAGTTGTGCAAGTGTTTGTGTGATGTGTGTGTGTGTGTTTATGTGTATGTAATAAGCAATTTACCCTCCTGTTTGTTTGTATGACTTGTGACCAGGACTTTATATTCCAGGACTTCCTGGAATATAAAAATACTGAATTCTGGTATTTATTATCCTCTTTTCCTGGATTGAGCCACTTTTTGTTGATTTGCTGTTTGTTGAGTAGTTAGTTTGGAGGTTCACCATTAGCCATGCTCAGGGCTGTTCTTAGCTCTTTGCTTGTGGTTGACTCTGGCATGCTTAGGGGACTGCTTTGCCCATGATGAACTTGGATTTCCTGTCTTCCCATTTGCTCCAATCATTTATGCCATCTTCTTGGCCCCAATTTTTTTTTCCCATTGTTGCAGACTACATCTGTATTGAGCATCATTCTGAGAAACAAAAAAATAGTTTTCCCTGATCTTTTCTCAGCTTTTCAGTTGTCACATATCAGTACTGCCATTTTCTTCTTAGTGCAATTGACCTTAGATGTTTTCATTTTAATTCTACTTTAAAATGATTTATTTGTTTATTCATTAATTCATTGATTTTTGTTTTGGGTCACATCTGGCCAGCTCAGGGGTTGCTCCTGGCTCTGTGCTCAGAAATCACTCCTGGCAGGCTTGGGGGGGACCCTGTGGGAGGCCGGGAATCAAACCTGGGTTCATCCTGGTCAGCCATATGCAAGTCAAACACCCTACTGCTGTGCTATTTCTCCAGCCCCTTATTTTACTTTTTTAATTTGGGGGCTTCCCCAGCAGTGCTCAGAGTTCCCAGTACCACTCCCTGAAATAATCAGTTAAAAAGGCCAGATGGTTATTGCTACAGCCCAGCCATACTCTGGGCTCTTTGAGCTATGCCTAGGGGTGTTCAGGGATTTGTGTGTGGTGCTAGGGAGTCCTTGTTCATGCAGTGTCTTTGAACCTGCACTATGTCTCTGCTTCTGCCTTAATACTGGTTTCTCAGGGAAAAGAAGAAAATGAGAATAAAAGAGCTCTTTAAATTCTGTGGTTGTGGCTCCAGAGGAATGAAGTGGGTGTGGTCTCAGCAGTGGCTTCCTCTGCTTTGTGTAATTAGAAGCAGCAGTAAGGTCATGGTCAGAGTACAGTGAGGAGGGGGCTTGCTTTGCACAGGGATAGCATTGGTTCCATCCTCAGCATCTCATATGGCCCCCTGAGTACCACCAGGAATAATTCCTGAGTGCATAACCAGGTGTAATTCCTGAGCATTGCTGAGTAAGTCCCAAAAGCAAATAAATAAATAAATAAATAAATAAATAAATAAATAAATAAATAAATAAATAAATAAGCAGCACTAAGCACTAAGCATTTGCACACTTGTGTGGACCATGCATCAGGGTTTGCTTCTGCCTGTAGTAACACTGTGAAATAGCAGAATAATAATTATTCCTGGTCATGGCAGTAAGGGCCTGTCTAGCAACAGCAGGGGCTGTAAAAGAATCCATCAGAGAAGATTCCGCAGAGTCGTATCCTGAGTTCTTCCTAGAAAAATGCTCCAACCTGACAGAACAGCCAAGAGCTAAGTCTTCCTCCCACTGCCGAGGGCCCAGTGCTCCTTCATCCTGAACAAGAAACTGAGCCTGAGCGTGCCAAGGGACATGCCTGAGTGAGAGAGCAGTGAGTGCAAGTAGCCCCTTGTAGGGCTTAGTCTCTTTATGGCCACAGTCCTTCCTGAGTGGAAGCATGAGTGAAAGGGTATTCCAGTGACTCTGATGCGACTCTGTGGTAGCTGCTTTTACGAGATCAGATAGTTGTAGCCACTAACTGCAGTACAATATGTGCTCCATCGCACAAGCTCTTGACTAGATTAAAATGCAGTTCCCTTAGCTCTGTTCTCAGGTGGTGTCTAAGTCTCTTTTCTTCCAAATGCTGTGCTGAAAAATAAAGATATCAAAATTTCCTTCGTAATTATGTGCCTTTTCTTAACTTTTCAAGATCACAGTAATGTTTTTCTTATCTAGTTATGACCTATATGGACCAAAAATAATAATTTGTTTACTTGATGGAAATACTGTTCATTGGAGTGATATATATCCGAGATGTCAAAGTAAGTAATCTTACTTGGGAAGTTTGAAAAACAATTCTTAAAATTATTTCCTGGCTCCAAACCATTACAGACTTTAAATTAAATTTTAATACAATTAACATACAGAATTTTATGCAAGAAATTTCTAAAAAATACTATAAACTTCATTTTTAATTTTATAAACTTAATTATCTGGTATAATATAATATAATTGCATTCATTCTGTTGCAAAATTATACATACAAACTGGAAAATGTACCATACTATTGTAAAAAGCTTGATTTATTGCTAGTTACAATTAGCAAATGGCTATATTTATTTATTTATATGGCCACACCCAGTGACATTCAAGGATTACTCCTGGCTATGCCCTCAGAAATTGCTCCTGGCTTGAGGGATCATATAGGATGCTGGGCAATCGAATCGAGGTCCATTCTGGGTCAGCTGTGTGCAAGGCAAGTGCCCTACTGCTCCAACCCCAGTAAATGGATGTATTTATAGAAAACTTTTCTATATAGCCATAATTACCATTTTAGTCATAGGGATATTTTCTTTTTGTTTGTTTGGGTTTTTTTGGGTTTTTTTTTTTGTTGTTGTTCGTTTGTTTTTGGGTCACAGCTGGCAGTGCTCAGGGGTCACTCCTGGCTCCATGGTCAGAAATTGCTCCTGGCAGGCACGGGGGGGACCATATGGGGCACCGGGATTCAAACCGATGACCTTTTGCATGAAAGGCAAACGCCTTACCTCCATGCTATCTCCCGGGCCCCTGTCATAGGGATATTTTCCTCATTTTCTACCTCTCATGATTACTTGGATAAAACTTAGCATATTTTTCAGATACATACAGGATTTTCCTATAAGTCAGGTATTTTTTTAAAAAGTGAATTTTATTTTAAAAGTTTCTACATGGTTTATTTGAATTTGTGATAACACATTTTACATTAGACATTATGTTCACAGTTGCTTATAGGAATCATGAGTTGATGGACTTATTGTTAGAGCACTTAGACTTTACTAAAACTGTCTTAATCTTTTGCCTTTCTTTTCCCCTAATTAAGAAACTTACTGTCTACCACCTGCACAAATAAAAAATGGAAAATTCAGCAACAATGACAAGGAATTATTTGAGTACAATGAATTTGTAACATATAGTTGTGATCCTTCCCCTGGGCCGCATGAATACTCACTAGTTGGAGACAGCCTGCTTATTTGTTCTGAGTATGGAATGTGGAGTAGCAATCCTCCTCAGTGTAAAGGTAATGGAATTTCTGCTTATCTCCTTTACCTAGTTTGTTTTCTTTTGTTTGGCTTGGTGTTTTTGTTTTTGTTTTTGTTTGTTTGTTTGTTTGTTTTGGGGAGTACTATGGGCTTATTCCAGGCTTTATGCTCAAAGATCATTCCTAGTAGGCTTAGGGGACCATATTGGGTACTGGAAATCAAACCCAGGTTGTCTACGTGCAAGAAAGCACTTTAGCTCCTGTGTTATCTCTCCAGGTCATCTCCTATTTAAAGAAATGCTGTGGATGGCCAGAGAGATAGTACAGTGGGAAGGATGCTTGCCTTGCATGCAGCCAACCCAGGTTCTATACCTGGTATCCTATATGGTCCCTCAAAATTGTCCTGATTCCTGAGTGCAGAGCCAATAAGGCCGTATCACTGCCAGGTGTGCACCCTCCCAAGCAAAACAAACAAACAAAAATGCTTTGGAAACTCTTTTTAATAAGTTTGATATGCCTATGTAAAACAATGTTGTTTTCATTCTTTTTTAGATCTAACCTAATTAGTTATATTATAGTACAAGTCAAATAAAAATATAGTTCTATTTGTGGAGTTGCCAACTTTTTGCCCAATGTTCTTGGCAGAATAATTAGTATAGCGCAAACTACTGTGTATATGGAAATATTATTTTTACTTAGAAAAAAATAAAATTTATATACACTAACTTGGAAACAAGAAAGATTGTTCTTTATATCATGAGGTTGCTGAGCATTCTGGCTATTGGCTATATTTATAGCTTGGGAAATTAAATATATGTCACCAACACCCTCTTCAGTAAGAATGATATACGTCATAGCCAAAGATAGCTCAGGGATAAAGTAGCTGCTTGCAGTGAGGCCAGATGGATCTCAGGCTTGGTCCATGTCACCAGAGCAGATACACATACAGATACACATATACACATACAGGCAGAGTATGATCCCAATGGGGCTATTTGAGATTGACAGTATGACAGTGTGGAAGTCCCACAATCGAATGACAAACTGAGTGTTTGAGCACCACAACCAAGTATATAATCCCTAGCAGTAATTGCAATCAATGTGTAAAAGCACCATAACCATCATGTGTGAGTCCTGGAGTATACTGCAGCTTACTGTAGGCCCTGTTAGCCAGTGGGTGGCCCCCAGCTAACCTCAGCACATGACTTTCTGCTCATTTCCAAAGAGAGAAAGATAAAAAGGAGAAACTAAATGAGCAATGCAAATAAAAGGGAAATAGATATTCCAAAAATGAGAACAATGGCCTCTGGACAAAACATTCAAAAGACATTAAGCTTCTAAAGACTGATCAAAACTAAAAAAAACCTTGAGGGGTCTTGGCTCTTCAAAGAAATCAATGATCAATATCAGAACATATTGCTCTTCAAAGACACACAGGCGTTCCCTGGGATAGGCTATTCCAAGCAGAGGTTATGGTGAGAAAATTTTCAAGTAGATTACAGTAAGCCTACAACAACAACAATAAACAGAAATGCTTCTCTAGGGAAAAACAATGTAGTCCATGCATGGCCTGGCTTCTAAAATTGGCTTCAGCAATTGATTTCAAGGGGACCACTGAGATGGTGCTTAAAGGAAAATGAAGCCCTTAAGGGAAAAAGAAGGCATTTGTGCCTATCAAAAAGACACCTTACAAGCTAATGGTTGAAGAAAGAAAATCTTTTAGGTAAAGAATCCAAGAGTGATAAACTGCTACTTGCATTCCATACAGGGCATGCTGTAAGCTGGAAGTACTTGGGTGGAAGGGAAAGAAAGCCTGAGATGCACATGCCAAGGAGAGAGGCAGAGTGGCATACCAGCTCCAGAAAAGGCCATGTGATGTTGTCCATTGTTGGTCAGTCAATAAAGAAGTTTTAGTTTTATAGTCCAGCCAAGTGTGCTTATGTTTGTCTCTAAACTCTCCTGAAACCATTCATGGAACCTTCAATCTTAAGGGTTGTGACATTTCACTTTTGGAGGAGTAGTGCTAGAATGGCAAATACAAGCAAGCATACTTGGCTGTTAAGGTGAAGTGTTGCCTTTCAACTTTGTTGTCAAGCTGTATATAAAATTTTGATTTACAATGCAAAAAGTGTTTTTCCATATTACATGCCAGACTGTCAGGACAATGCCTTCCCCTACTGATCTTTATGTTATTGAATATTCTAATTAGTTTCTGTGGTTGCTCACAGAAAACCTATCTCTGTAGGTCATTGTATGGTAAGATTACTTTCAGCTTCGATACTTAACTCATGTATGATCCATTCAGAAGTCTTTCCTGCCATTTTGAAAAAAACTGGGACTGCACTTACTGTCTGTATGACATTAAAAATCCTGGAAATAATTTTGTTCTTTATTTTTGTTTGGGGGCTATCTATATTAAGGGGTGCTAAAGGGCTATCCCAGCTCATTGCTCAGGGGTCACTCTTGGCAGTGCGTGGGGGACCATGAAGTGACAGATAAGAATTGGACCTCTTGTATTCAAAGCATGCACTCCAGCCCATTGATCTTTCTTGTTTTTAAACTTACTCTGAAGGCCAGAGGAGCCTGGCCATGGAGTGATCTCTTAGTCAATAACCCCAGCACAACACGCAGAAAACTTGCAGAAAACTACAAGTGTGACAATGAGAAAACAATGCAGGCCAATACCATACATAAGACAATGAAGACAGCAGCTCTGTTGACTTGAAAAGTGCCAACCACTTATTTAGCCTCACAGATAAGGAGTTTAGAGAAGAAATATGGTGGAAGGTCATAGAACTCAAAGAAAGTATGGATCAAACTGAAAAAAAAAAAAAAAACACAAATGAGAGTCAAGAACATAAGAGAATAGAAATGAGGAGCTGGAGCGGTGGTGCTAGAGGTAAGGTGCCTGCCTTGCAAGCACTAGACTAGGACAAACTGTGGTTCAATCCCTCCATGTCCCATATGGTCCCCCCACGCCAGGAGTGATTTCTGAGCACATAGCCAGGAGTAACCCATGAGCAACAATAGGTGTGGCCCAAAAACAAAAACAAAAAACAGAAAATAGAAATTAATTTACTCTGAAGTTGGATGTGGTAGTAAAATCTACTTTAAAACTAGTAAAAATAGGGTAAGTAGTGGAAAGTCAACAAAACCTGTTGTTGGTATAAAAAAGATACTAGATTTCTCTAAATCTGTCTACAGGGAACTAAAGCATAAAGCTTTGTTGTTGTTGTTTTTAGTTAAGACACTATTTTTCTATTTCATCTTGCTTCACACTGGAAGTTACTTCTTTGCTCTATTTTGTCTGATTCTGTGTTAATGCAGCTTTCTATTAATGTATTTTCTCTGTTCCACAGTGATCAAATGTGAACATCCATTTATTGAAAATGGAAAGCTATTATCAAAAGTCAAAGAGAGATTTAACTATCAAGCTCTGGTCATGTTTCAGTGTAATGAAGGCTTTTTCCTTAATGGCAGCAAGCTGGTGTTCTGTGGAACTGACAATTACTGGGAGCCTGAGCTGCCCACATGCATTCCAGGTACAGGATCTCTGTTTGATTTGATCTTCATGTTGATTTCTTCAACACCAAATTCTTGGAATATAAAAGAAGTGAAAAATAATACAAGTAGCTGTGTATTCCCTTCACTTCCATGGCAGGTTTACAATCTACTGCTGATATACAGTTACCTCTGTTGGTTCTGAGTATAAGCATCATTCTTGCCAAATCATCGACTACCCATGGGGATAATGATTATTTCTCTGGGTTTGTTTTTTCAGACTGAAATGAGGCAAGAGGGTTATTTTTCTTTCTTTTGAGGGGGAGGAGGGAGTCACACCTGGCAGTGTTCAGGGGTTACTCCTGGCTCCATGCTCAGAAATCACTCCTGGCATGCTCAGGGGACCTTATGGGATGCCAGGATTTGAACTGCTGTCCTTCTGCAGGCAAGGCAAACTCTCTACCTCCATGCTATCTCTCTGGCAAGAGGGTTATATTTCTAAATAAAAATAAATGTGATTCATATCAATGAAATGAAAGGGATTTTCAAGTCTAGATCCTTTTCAAAATTTAAGCATCATGATTTGCAAAGTTGTTCATAATACATAGTTTCAGACAATGTTCCTACATTAACTGTACCACTGTGTGACCATCCCTCCATCAATGTCCCCAGTTTCCCACCATCTCCAGACTTTCCCTTAGTAGGCACAAACAAATTTACTAAATATCATTTCAACAAATGGAATTATCAGAAAATAGATTAATAAAAGTTAATTTGTGATAATTGCTATATCTCATAATGGTATCACTAAAGTCATTAAGGATTTACTGATTGAGCATTTTGTGTTATTGTTTTCACCCATTGAATTTGATGGACTTCTTACTTTCCCATCCAATTTGCTATGCTCTTACTGAACTGTTAGTACTGTGAAATTTGAGGAAGTATGTAGCTGGTCTGTTTACCCGCTGGAGGAGGTTAGGAGAGATGGTTGTTGGGCCAATCAGGAAGGCAATCTGCCCGCCTTCATGCTGAGAAGGCCTCAGACTTTTAACCCTGAAGATCAGGGTGACCTGGGGCAATTCAGCAGCTT
>PVKC010040201.1:0-12385 GCA_004027635.1 Crocidura indochinensis | reverse complement strand
GAAAAAAAAATAAGGCCTCCCAATTCTTACCACAGGCTGTGTTCCTCACACAGACTGTATAGAAAAAGGAGGTACAGTAAACGCACCCTATATACACTTCAACCCAGATCCTTGCCTGGTCTGGATTGGAAATTGGGGACAAAAAAAAAAAACCCAAAAACAACAAAAACAAAAACCTTCCCACACCAGTCCCTCCTTTCATATTATTTTTTTTCCTTTTTATTTTTCTTCTTTTAAATTCATATTTATAGTTTCTAGACAGGGTCTTACACCCACTATCTGCTTCTTTTTCTTTTAACAGAACCATAGAATATTAATCATCTTGTTCTGCCTCATTTGTCTTCCTATGTCCTCCTACAAATCGAGAGAAAAAAAAGTGGATGGTACCAGGGGCAAAGCAGTCTCATGAGCATTGAGTGGAAATTAAAAAATGATCAGATCTAAATATCCAACCCAAAGTAAATGACAATATAATCAAGACACCCAAACACAAAAGGGACTTGTTACACTAGTAGTCCAGGGGGCGAAGGGTGGAGATATGGGATGCATGCTAGGTCAACACTGGTGGTGGGAATTGCCATAATTCACTGTCACTGTGTACCTTAAAGAACTGTGAAAGACTTCTAATTCACATTGGTCTCAATAAAAATTATTTTTTAAAAAGTTTCCTTTTTTCTTTGATGTTTAATGTTTTTATAAGTTCTTTAATTTAATGACCATGGGATACACAGCTACAAAGTTGTTCATGATTAAATTCAGTCATACAATGTACAATACTTTCACAGTGCGCATTTCCTATCACCAACATCCTGTTTCCTTCCTACCCTACCCCTTCCCTCTCTTCCCTGCCTGCTTCTGTGGCAGATATTTTTCTTTTCTCTCTCTCTCTCTGTCTCTGTTCACCTGTTTGCTTGTCTTTCTTCCTCTTTTCTTTTTAGACACTGTGTTTTGCAATATTATTACTGAAGGAAAATTATACATAGCACTTTAACTCCTTTCAGCAACCATTTCTCGTTCAGAGTGATCATTTCTAATTATCACTGTCATAGTGGTCCCTTCACTGCTCTAACTGCACTCCCCCACTATTTTTGGCAAATACCCAGAGATAATAGAGAAAAGGGTCAAACAGACAATTTATTAAAGGCACTATGATAGGCTGAGGCATAAAGATCTAGGAAAGGTTTAAAGTCAAAGAATGAAATAATCAGGCTGGAGAGATAGCATGGAGGTAAAGTGTTTGCCTTGCATGCAGAAGGATGGTGGTTCAAATCCCAGCATCCCATATGTTCATCGAGCCTGCTAGGATGTGATTTCTGAGCATAGAGCCAGATGTAACCTCTGACGCTGCCGGGTGTGACCCCAAAACAAAAACAAACAAAAAAAGAATGAAATAATCAAAGCAGCATTAAAAAAATAAATAGGGCTGCAATTTTAAGCAAGATTGCAAGTAAAATAATTATTTTTC
Organism: Crocidura indochinensis; assembly: GCA_004027635.1. Lineage (NCBI taxonomy): Eukaryota > Metazoa > Chordata > Mammalia > Eulipotyphla > Soricidae > Crocidura > Crocidura indochinensis. The sequence continues at coordinate 10,920 of PVKC010040201.1, read as the reverse complement.
AGTACAGAGAAGTTGGAGTTTACAAATAATACTGGGGGAATTTGAGACATGTTTCTAAGAAATACATGATTTAAAGGAAGGCTGGGAATTAAAGAGGAGTATAAAAGAAAATGTTGAACATTATGTATACATGATGGAAAATCTTAAAGGCAGTTAAAGTAATTTTACAAATAAAATGAACTCAGTATGACCATTGCTACATAGTAGCATCTACATTGGCACTATTCAGCCAGCGATCACTGAAGGTAAAATGAAAATAACAACAGATTAAAACAGGCCTCTCTTCCTGACTCTAACCATTGTGGAATTTTCTCCTGGCCCACTGTAGTATCTATAAGAAGCAAAAATACTACTTACACTGGCACAGTAAAGCCGTTCTCTTTTGTCCACTCACCCAATCAGTCTCAGTGGTCACAGCCAAACTGATCTGACTGAAACAAATCAATTCTTAGAACACTGAAAGGAATGAATTGGCAGTACTGTAGGCCAGATCTTCACACCCTCAGATATGTCCTACTTGCCTCAAGCATGATTAGGCCCATGGAAGAACTATTCAAGGTCCCCCACCCTGTCATTTTTTCAAACTCTAATATCATATTTATTTATTTATTTAGTTTCCACGACTGCTTAAGTAATTTCATGTGATAATTACAAATTTGTTCCCATTTTTTAAAATAAAATGTTAAAGCATCTTCTACATGCAAGTTAGAACCTTAAACTCAAGAAGAGTCTTATGATAGGAGATGAAGAGAAGCCTACCAATGTCGCTCTGCAATTGTCACTCTGCAATTCCAATAAACACTCTCTCAATTCTATAAAAAAAGAAAAGGAAAGAATGTATTGAGCATATCTTCTATACTAATGACAGTTCTAGTGTAGTTATATTGTTTGCATCTCATATTAGACTACATAAAAATAACTACTTTAAAAGACTTTTACTAATTATCTCAAAGTGAATTCATAGTAAGTAAAATGGGTAGTAAATAAAATTTACTTGTGTGGGGGTTAGAGAGATATTACAGGGTCAAAGTACTTGCCTTGCACAGAGCCAACTGGTTAGAGCCCTGGAACCACATATGGTCCAAGAACACTTCTAGAAGTGATCCCTGAGCATAGATCTAGGAGTAAGGCCTGAATACCAACAGGTGTAACCCCATGTACCCCCCCACACACACACCCAAAAGAACTTTGGAATAATCTGAACCTTAAGGTATTTCAACTAAAGAATTTTTCTTATAAATTAACTAGATCCATTAAAGTTTCCATGTAAAGTAACCACATCCTGCTATCATATGAGCAACATTCTCAAATCAACATCCTATTACTCCTTTAATTTTAATAGAGAGAAATCGATTTAAAAAATTAAAACTAGGGGCCAGAGTCATGGTGCAAGTAGTGAGGCATTTGCCTTGCACACACTAACCTAGGACGAACCACAGTTCAATCCCCCAGCACCCCATGTGGTTCCCCCAAGCCGGGAGTGATTTCTGAGTGCATAGCCAGGAGTAACCCCTGAATGTCACTGGGTGTGGCCAAAAATACAAAACAAAAAAAATAAAATAGATAAATAAATAAACTAACAAGCATCTTCCCTGGGCATAAGGTCATAGGAAGTTAGAATTAAATTTTTTGAGCCATAAAAATAGTGAAGAACTTTAAAAAAGGTAAATTCCAGTTTAATCCAGGTTCATCAGTCCTGTCTTGAATATTCCAATGTATTAGATACACCCTTGACAAGTCAAAAAAATATACAGCCCACTGCTTACAAAAACAAATGCACTATATGAATATATCTCTAGCCTAAAAGGACATTCCTCTACTCTTCTCCAAGATATGATCCAAGAGTACAGCCTAATACCATGAAGATGATTTCTATAAATCCTGGACAGTATACCACAGTATCTTCTACATGGTCTCCATATGCAATTACTTTACTACGTGCCAGGTCAGAACTGGTTAGCCAGTATGGTACCTGACTACTCTCATCCAAAGGGGTTTAAGCAAAGAAACTCCAGTTCTGAAGTCAATTGAAACAGATTTTTAAGGAAAAACTGAAGAAAGAGGAGGTTTGAGGCAGATATAAAGGACAATGAAGGCTGTGTTGTTTTCATCTAGTATCATGGGATAGTCAGAAAGGATTTTAAAAGCTGGTTATAAACCAAAAATGTATTTTATCTTTCAAGCTGAAATATCCACAGGCAGGGAAAGATCTGGGAAAATAAAAAGAATATTGTTATTGTAAGGGCATAACAAAGAAAGCATCATTTCAGAATCACCCCTGAAACAAATAATAGAATGAGCTATATTGGTCTCTCTAATAAACATTGGCTATGCTTTCTCCCACAGCACATACTCAGGGTCAAGTAGTAGATCATGTCTTCCATAAAACTCACTAAAATGTGGGCCCTTTGTATTAAACACCACCACTTCTAAGTATCTCCACCATAAAATAAGATACTGTGAAGGGTTTTAATTCCATATTTTCTTTGGAAAATCGTGCTAATAAGACATTTAGTGAAAAGTATAGCTGCCAGTAAGAGGCAATCATCTTCCCTGAGTGTTACTAATGAAAACTATGAACAAGTATGTTGACCTTGAAAGCTCTGGTCTTGCCGTAATTGCAACAATGACACGAATACTCATTTAAATGAATGCTTACCAGACTTGGTCTTATCATTTTGATCTACCCACATTTCAATTTTTGTAGTTATGCTCAGAAACTATGGTTTGTGATGAAAAGCAAGAGGATACTGTTGCCATGACAGCAGAAAACATTTTTTTCTTTCTCAAAAATAGTATGTCAGACACCAGTGGGAAAAAATAATGCTAACTGCACTTGGGGAGAAAATTAAATTTAAATACAAGTTCTTGCCATTTTACCAAATACCGTTTCTATATTTTCTCATCTTAATGTGCAAGTATGCCTTACAATGGGCTTATTAGTTAAAGTACAAGTCACTTTTCTGTTTTTAGCCAGTTGTCTGGAATACATCATTTAAAAATCTATGAATGAATGAAAAAGTGCAGATTTAAGATAAAATAAAATAACATTCACAGTAAGTCCCAAAAAAAGGCCTTAGTTTAATACACCTATTTAGAGAAATGACAAACAAGGCATACAAACAACAAAACAATGACTGTTATCCTCTTGAATTTCTTAGCTTGTCATTCAAATGGGATATTACCCTTTTCAGGTCTAGCTGAATAACTCAAACTAATGTACCAACCTATGCTGCTTACATTCCTTAATGTATTTCATTTCAGTGGTATTACTTTTTCAGCTATGACATTGGCTTCCTGCAAAATAAAATCCCTAAAACTTTCCTGCATTCAATGAGCTGTTGATGTTTTTTAATAAGAGAACACAGCACTAATGCTGCTGTCTTAATTCTGTGAATTACTTTCCCACCAAGTTCAGTGGAGCCCCTATGTTATATACAAGCAATCCATTAGCATCACAGTCACTTCTCCAGCTGTTGTTATAGCTCCTGCATTTTCCATCTTCAGCGCATTTTTTATGTACCAAGAAAAATGTCAGTGTCAGGTCTTTAGAGGAGCAGGTGATCTTTTTTACTGCATATACAAAAACATGTTCTTATTTCTTGTTTCTGCTCCATGACATTCAAATTCAGAAATGTTCATTTCGTTCACATGGATGCCCTTGAGAAAATCAGTCCAAAATGTATCCTCGTGTAATTATCACTTGTACAATATTAGATGCAAATGTTCTTATGGGACATATTTCTATTACTTATTCCTCCTGTTTAGTTTCTTGAAGTACTTGTTGAGATTGAACTACAACATATTCCCAGTCTTTATCTCAAAGACTATTCAAAATTTCATCCTGATAACAGTTTAGTATATGAAAATATCTCCCAAGGAATTCCTTTTATTGAACAAAGAATGAACAAAATGATGACTGCATACCAATTATATTATTTTCTCCTGGAAGAAATGAAAGGCACAATCATTCTATCATAGATTAGCTATAGGGTTAACTTTCTGTTTAGTCATTATTTTTCTTTAGTGTCAAAAAAGTGTATCACTGTCTTTTCTTTTTATTATTACCAAAAAGGATTTAGGAGTATGGAAAAAGCAGACTTCTCTTTGGAAAATAGACTCATTTGGTCTACATATCAGGATAATATAAAGTTCCCTTTTCCCTGTTCCTACCCCCACAAAAATAAAGCAATGGTTTGGATTTCTAAGGAACCATCACAATAAAAATAAAATCTGTTTATGTGAAAAAAATTATAATTAGGTACAAGGAGCTTAAATCAAGGGCAACACCTTCCCTGAGCATGGAGTTTTATGAACATGATACAGGGATTCCTAAGGGTGGTATAGACTATTTCTCAAAAGATTGTTCTATCTTTCAAATTTCACTTTCTGCATTGATGGTAATTGTACTTTCACGCATGATTTGAATATTGTGCTCTAGCCAGGGCCTAAAAGCAGCATAGGCTCCAAGCCATTTCATCTTTGGCCTGTGAATGCTGTCTGTCAATAGGCATGCCAGAAAGGATGCAAATGGTTAGAAACAAAGGATTCCCATAGCCTTCTTCTATTAGTCTCTTTCCAATACTCACATTGATTATTTTTAATGTCTCATCGAGTCTTAGTGAATACACGAGACTGAATTGAGTACCATTTACTAATAAATAGAATTTAAGATTTTAAATAGAAAGAATGATTACTGCAAGACTTCAGGAGATAAAAAAATAAATTATCAAGAATAAAAGTGTCCAGAAAATCAGTCATGCAGATACGATATTTATATGATAACTTTGACTATAATTATATGATATTTTATGAAGTCAATATAGATTATCACAAAGTCCCACTGGTAAAAATTTTAACCTACATCTACTTCTATAATATCCGTTTCTGTATGACAGTTTAGTTTAGTTTTCCCAATTTTTCAGAGAAAGTTAGATAAGTATATCATAAACCAAACAGTTGAGATTGAAGCAGAAGAACAAAGGCCTATAATGATTGGAATCTCCAGCCAGGTGTCTCCACAATACCTTCACATACTTCATTTCACCATTCAGTAAAGTTCAATGTAACTGTATGATAGAAGTTAATGAGTTAGCAGTCCTATAGAGAAGATTCAGTAATCAAGAGATGAAATGTGGTTAACTATAATCCAATTGAGAAAACCAGTATTGGCATTAATTGGTTACTAACCTGTGATTTCATCCTCTCCTCTATTATCCTTAGTACTATAAAACTGAGCTTTGTACACACAGAGTTCAGGCATACTTCCAAAAATCCCAAACAAAAACAGATAAACTGTCATTTTAATGTGTATCTGTACAATATTCTGAGAGATTGCATAAGTAATTTCTGCTTCACTTTCACCAGTGGATATGTGTACATATGTATAACATATATAAGTATACATGTGTAATTTTATCTCTTAGAACATCTTGCATAGCCACATAGGTGGCTAACTCTCCCAACTAAATGTCTAGTGCATATTTCTCTCCTATATTCTGCAAATAAAAATAACTAAAAAAAAACCCAAACCTGAAGATGTAAAAGACTTTGCAGAGAAATAGATTTCAACAGTCAGGGAAGAATGTAAACAGGCCTGACAAGAAGAAATTGAAGTGATTAATTATATGTGTCACCAGAACACTGTGATTTGCTAAACAATTGCTGAACTTCAGAGTCAAGGTAAATACAAACAAAGCCTCAAACTGTTGATATTTTTATAACAGTCCACAGTAGTTAGAGTAACACATAAACCCAAACATCTCAAAAGCTCAATACAGTGAATTTTATTTTTCTTCCTCAGTAAATCACAGGTGTTCTCAGTGAACAGTTTCTCTTTCTGTGGTGCTTTAGGGATTGTTCCTTCCCTCATAGAGATGCATGCATCAGAGGTTCTCTGGTTCAGAACTAGAAATAATCCATATTACTTATATATATAAAAAATACCTAACTGTAAAGGAGACAGGGAAATAAACCCAAACTAGAAATTGTTAACCATATGCATTGTCAAAATATGAAATGCATTGCAAATGTGTTCTGCTGATCTGAAAGATGCAAGCAGTTTCCCAGGGTTTAAATCAAGAAACATCTCTGGAAAACATTCAAATATCACTACAATCTGCAGGGAGCAAGCATTCTCTCTCTACTAACACTAGAAAGTCATTCCCCAATTGTTGCCATGTGTGCAATCACCAATTCTCCCAATTGGACATTCATAACAATCCCTTGTCTCTTGTTTGCCTGCTATTATACACCTCTGTTGTATTTAGCAGCAGAATTCATCTCTTTTAGCAAATTCTAGCAATATTTTTAGATATGCCAATAGTTAATCAAAGTGAAAAACTATGACCCTCAACGATTAAGCTCAGAGGTCACTGCAACAATCTCTTTGCTGCTGTCCATGACTTCCAGACCCTGACAGCTTAATAGAGATGCTCTTTGCTCTGGCTCTTGTGCTCTTGATAATTAATTGTGGTTTAATGCCTCAACCAGGTCCTAAGCTGATTACTGGAGTCTTATCTTCTAGTGTCCGGATATCTATTTACTTCAGCTGAACAAAATGCTTAGACTCCATTGATGGACCTCGGCCAGGCCTGTTATAGCCCCAAACAGGTATTAGGAAACAGAATACAAAAGCACAATACTGTGACACAGTATTGATTGCCTTAGGAGGTGGGTAAGCCCTGGCATACTTACCCACATGAGCCTACCAGCACAAAAAAGCAACCACACTGTAGTGGCTTAGTTTGAATAAGGCATTGATCACTCACATGTACCTCATTCAAAGACATCATAGTGTTGAATACCAGAATCTGTTAAGTGTGTGAAAATTATTGAAACAGGTTCACTAAGGACTGGGAAGCTGCTGGCTTTTAAATGTACTCCAGAGACATTTGATCATACTAATCACCTGCTGAGTACAGAATGCTGAGCAGGTTATACCCAAGTTTGTGTGACATGACTTACAGAAAAATTCTTCATAATAATGGCATCTATTGACTCTTAGCTACTTTAAGTGTATACATAAATAGATAGACCAAGGTAGAACAATAAGTGTGCAGAGACAGGAAGAAATGTCACTTTGTTAAAGAAGGTTAAAGTCTTTATTAAGGACTTTTCTGCCTAAAGTCTGCAATCTAGTTTCACTGTGTCTCATGATGTTTAATTTCAGCCGTATGGAAAAGACAAGTTTTTCATATCCTTAACATTATAAACAATGGTCAGGAAGGGACTGGTCTTAGTAATTATAACCCTATCATTTTCTCAAGTATCACAAGAAATTATAAATCAGAGTAAGAAGGATCCTGACTTCTTAACTGCTTTACTGAAGCAACACTGCAATTTCCTCCAGATTTCAAGACATGAGGTAATAAACCCCTATTTGGTTATGGTTGCTATTTATAGTTGAAAAACATACTCATTGTATGCTAATTGATAAGTGAAAAGCAGTATCACAAGTGAAAAGCATGCATACATCATCTTATCCCTCACACACTGGTTCTGATCTACTCAAGGTGTTTTACTCTGGACTCCAAATCTCTGTATTATAGTTGACATTAACCTGACAATTCTCCTGTCTATTCCTTGGCTTCGGACTTTTATTCATAATTTGATAAAAAAAAAAAAAATCCCTAAAGCAAAATCCTTAGTGGGTATTATTTTACCACTGGGATTCAAGGGGGAACACGAAGCGGACAAAGTATGAAATATGAATTATGAAATATGAAATAAAAATGAAAAATAAATAAAACCACACAGAATTACATGGTGTGACTGGTGGTGAGGAAAGGTCCAGAGAGAGCTTTTATTATCTGAGTTGACCTTAAATAGCCAGGTTCTTGGGGCGTAGCCAGGGAGAAAAGAAAAGGGATTGAACCAATGAGATCAGAGCTAGAATTAGCATATGAAGTGACGTTAATGCAGGTAGGGAGAAACCAGATACCTTCAAGGTAGTGTGAGAGAGGGAGATCACAAAAGGGGAACTCAGCAGGTGACTTTTGGCGGGGGTTTTTCCTGTACTGCAATTTCTTTGTCTAAGGAAAAAGGCTTGATTTCTTAAAGAGAAAGAGTGAGATATCACCGCCACGTATGAAATTATAGCCAGACAATCCACGCAAAGAGGTCAGCTGATTTATACTACTCAAAGCGGGCCTTTCTGGCAAATTAATTCCTTTTCAGGAGTGCACTACTGGTGTACTGCCCTTCCTGAGTGTGGTGTGACACACCTTTCTCTCATAAATAGCACTATATGTGTAGCTGTAGTAGATACTTTGTTCCTAGTACAATGCCTCACACAGAATAGTTCATCTATGCCACTAGTGAAGATGAAAAATAAATAGGCAGAAATAGCACTAGCGAAAGAATTTAGGACCATTCCTTTCTGTCAGTTTCAGTGGTATTAATGTAAGAAACTAAGGGTTTCTGTAACTTATTGTTTTCCAGCCAGTAAAAACTAGCTACTCATTGTCTATTAGTAAAATTTATAGAGCCTGAGTATATAGCTCAAAAAACTAGTTAGTGTGCATGCTTTGCACTTTGCCATGATGCCCAGATCCAATTCCAGTGATGCATGATCCCTTGAACACTGCTGGAAGTAACCTCTGAGCAGCCCTCAAGCAATGCACCAGGAGGATCCTCAGAGCTATTTGACCTATGACTCTGAAGCAAAACAAAATGACTCTTTCAAAATTATAATAAATAGGAATATTATTTGGCTATCCATGTAAAACTTGCACATAGTACATAGGATCTAATTAGGGTAACAAAAAATAACAGTAACTTTGAAAATATAACTGCATAATCACCATCTAATTTTCAGTGTAGGATATGACCATAAGATAGTCAAGGAGGCAGAAATAAATAGTCACTACTTAGTGTCTCATGATATACTATTTATTCCATAATTACATTATCAATATTTACTTGGTGATTATACAGTTTTTAACATGACTGCTTAATCCTAATAAGATAAAGGAAAAGCAGTCATCTTAATTTTCCCATGGGAACTAACAGGCAGTGAGAAATTTTTAAAGAAATTTTTATTAACTTATGTTATTCCAAAAATAACTGATAAATTAAAATCCATTAGAGGTTTCGTGGCAACATTTATTTTGAACTTCAAATTACAAAACCAATCTATAAAAAAAAAAGGGGGCTACCTTCCCTATAAAATTCCTTCTGATGTACCTATATTCCCAATATGTAGAATAGTATTTTCCAAGACAAATCATATGCCTTGCATTTTTTTAACATATTACATAATGAGGGCCTGGGGAGATAGCACAGCTGCGTTTACCTTGCAAGCAGCCGATACAGGACCAAAGGTGGTTGGTTCGAATTCCAATGTCCCATATGGTCTCCCCCCCCCCTCCCGTGCCTGCCAAGAGCTATTTCTGAGCAGACATCCAGGAGTAATCCCTGAGCACCGCCGGGTGTGGCCCCAAAACCAAAACAAACAAACAAACAAACAAACATATGACACAATGAGCCAAAGACAAAAAGCCCAAGTATGCAAGTTACTTCCAAATTCCAAATCCTTAACTTTGGAAAATACTTCCAATTTGTGTTTGTTTAAAAACTATCAGATTTTGGGAAAAGATGCTTGCTGATATTTAATGCTTTTATTTTTTAACTCAGTAATGGGAAGCTTCCCTTGAAATTTTACTAGACATTAACTACATATAGTGGGATCATCATTCCTCTTAGAAGAGTAAATGTCAAGTGAGAAAACCAAGTCACAATACTTTGTGTCCAAAGTATTTTTAATAAAGTCACATCATCCCTGTATTAGAGAAGATTTAATGTGTTACAAGTACAGTGAAAGTTATATCATTTGCATAGGAAGCCGTCTACCAACTTCTTGGACTTAAATACTACTAGAATGGAGGGGATTAAATTTGGATAAATTAAATACAAAAATACTTTAAGGAAAGGATTTTTAGACAAGAAGAATAAAGTAAACTTTAATTTGTCTATGTACATAAAAACTAAATTTCTACATTTAGTAGACCTATGTAAGAAAAAGAAAATTATGAATTGCTTGAATCTAATTTAGAATACTGTTGGATATTTACATATTTAGTAAGTATATTGTTATTTCATGATTAATTCTAATTATCTCCATTTATGAGATGGGCAGGTAAAACAATTAAATATTAGTTGATAAATCAGCATAATGATATGCAGAATGTTATTTTCTTTTCAGAATGTTATTTTTAATTTTGAAACAAGAAAAATCTTACTTATCACTCAACGCTAATAATATTTCACATTTTTAAATAGAAAATTGGTGTTAGTTGCAATTATTTGTATGTTTAAATACTCCCAAAAATATGTGTTTTAATGGGGCCAGAGTAATAGCACAGCGGTAGGTTGTTTGCCTTGAATGCAGCCCATCCAGGATGGACCTTGGTTCTATCCCTGGCATCTTATATGATACCCCAAGCCAGGAGCGATTTCTGAACGCATAGTCAGGAGTAATCCCTAAGCATCACAGGGTATGGCCCAAAAAAGCAAAAAAAAAAAAAGTGCTTCTAAAGGTTGACAAGTTATTATTAAGCCAATACTTCACTACAATATACAAAAAAGAATTAGAGATACGCATAGATGTATAATTTAGTACCTCTAGTTTTTTCTGAATTATACTCTCTATTTTTTCATAAAGAAAATAAGGCTGATTGTGAAAAATTGTGTGTAGGCACACACTTATATATTGTAATAATGGGAGGAGAAAAATGAAATGTTGGCAAAGACATATAGTTGTGGCTATCCAACATAAGAAAACCCAATATATTTTATGAACAAGTATAAGCATATAATACTTAGTTTTTATTTTATTTTTTTTAGCAGCCTTTTTTTTTTTTTTTTTTTTTTTTTTTTTTTTTTTTTTTTTTTTTTTTTTTTTTTTTTTTTTTTTTTTTT
>PVKC010040200.1:0-12385 GCA_004027635.1 Crocidura indochinensis | reverse complement strand
GAAGGAAAATAGGTGTGAGGAAGGATTTTTGTATTACATTTTTGTGTTCCTAGGGTATATCCCTAGGTGTGGTATAGCTGGATAATATGGGAGTTCAATTTCCAGTTTTATTTGAGGAATTTCTATATTGTTTTCCATAAAGGCTGTACTAGATAGCACTCCTACCAGTAGTGAATGAGAGTTCCTTTCTCTCCACTTCACTGCCAGCACTGATTGTTCTTGTTCTTTGTGATGGTACCTCAAAATTATTTTTATTTGCATCTCCCTGATGACTAGTGATGTGATGTAAATAGATGTTCTTTGGCAGTTGGGTTGAGGTCTGGTTGTCCCAAAGTTCCAAAAGAGAACTTTCCTTTACCCCCTGTCCAGGGAGTACAGGAAAAGATGGTATATTGATAATTCTCAGGAAATAATTAATCCACACAGAATATTAGAGGAAATAGCAGGCAAGAAAATTTACACTGCAAGCTGTTCACCCTCAAGCCAGTTGCTCTAACAAACAGAACCACAAGCCAAGATGACAGCCCCAGCTCAGCTCTCCTGCCTACAATTTATTCAATTCCAAAATTCAAGCCTCACCCCCAGGGGAGGGGAAAATACCAACTGACTGAGATACAATATCAAATGGGAAATAAATGGGGACCACCTCAAAAGGCATCAATTTAATTAATAATGTGGAGCATTTTCTCATGTGTCTTTTGGCCATTTGTATTTCTTCATTTCTTCTTCCCACTTTTTGATGAAGTTAGATTTTTTTCTTGTTAAGTTCTGTCAGTACCTTGTTCAATATTAGCCCCTTGTCTGATGGGTATTGGGTGAATAGTTTCTCCCATTCTGTAGATAGCTTTTGTATCCTTTCACCAACAAACATTTATTATTAGTAATGGTGTCAGTCCCTTTCTATTTCTCATTGGTCAGCATGCCTACCCTTTTTTCCCAGATGTGCTTCCAACTGTAATTGTAGAAACGGCACCTGAGGTAACTAAGCTACCAGTCATCTGTGAGCAGTGGCCGCTCTCTACCTCTAATGTCCAGCTAAACAAGAGGCCCCTTCTCAGGGAGGTCCCATCTGATGGGAACTGGGCATCCACTGGGAGCCAGAAGGCTGGTCCCACAGGGAGACAGGTGAGCCTTGAGTCCAGTGGGGAAAACTAGCCACTGAGGAGGCATAGAGATGAGTAGTGGTACACACTGGCAAGTACTATTCCAAAAATAGCAGCATTTGTGGGCTAGGGAGGCAAAAAAACAAACAAAAAAAAAAACCAACAAAACAAAAATAGAATTACTCAGTAGAACTGTGCACAATGTTGTCAACCAGGGTCAGGACTGCCATCCTAGGCACAACACTTCATCTATATACATATTCACTCTATTCGAAGTTATTTCCAGATTTTTTTTTTCGGTTTTTGGGCCACACCCGGTGGTGCTCCAGGGGTTACTCCTGGCTGTCTGCTCAGAAATAGCTCCTGGCAGGCACAGGGGACCATATGGGACATTGGGATTCGAGTCAACCACCTTTGGTTCTGGATCAGCTGCTTGCAAGGCAAACACCACTGTGCTATCTCTCCGGGCCCTAGTTCCAGATTTTTAACGCCATTGTTTCAGAACATAGCACTGAGTCTCTGATCACTGAGTGAAGAGTTTCTTCCATTTGGACCCAGATGAACTGAAGGGAAGCCTACAGGAAACCACACACAGTCCGTTCCCTGAATGTGCTGTTGGTGAAGACCTAAGGAAAGCATGTTATATAGAACTTCCAGGAACAGCCCAGTGGCTGCTTTGTTTGTGACTTTGCAGATTCACAGGTAAGTGCAAGTCTTCCCCCAAGCTCACTGGGATGCTTGGTTTGAAAATAATGAGCCTGTCTGGAATATCAGGTGTGAATGTGTGTCCTGCTCTTGTCCAAAAGCCAAGAGGTCTTGGCACTCAGAGGAACTCAGCCTGCATGAGGAAACTGCCAGCTGCTGACAATGTGCTCAGTAATGGGGCTTGCGAGGATCATACTCATGTGCTGCCTCAACACAGAGTTCCAGAAAAGTCTGAGCAGTGGCCTTTCCCCTGGCCCTGACTGGAAATTCAGCAGCATGGCAGTGAACAGTCTCATGGGAGGATGTGTTGTATGTACACAAGATCCCAGAGAAGCAGACATGGAGTCACAGGAGTGCCAGACCCCAACCCTCAAATGCAGCTCAGCCTCAGAAGAACCAGGCAGGATTGAGCAGTTCAATAGCCGTGGGGCTGAGAGCCTGATAAACCCTAACCTTAACCATTACAGCAGCACATACTAAGGGCTGGAATCAGCTGGACCGACCCATGTGTGGCTCTCATATGCCTTCACAGCAGGTGCAGATGGGCCCAGTCATGCAAAACAGAGGAACTTAAATCAGGTCACCACAGGCTTGTCACAGACTCTGGGTTGCATCAGGTCACCACAGTTCCATCTCAGGCTCTGGACTAAATTAGGTCATCACAGGCCTGCTCAGGCCCTGGACTCTATAGACCCTCCCTCAAGAGGAAGTACTCTAGGTAGTCACCAGACCACTGCAAAACCAGCTGCTCTGTCTCACCTCTTTAGGATCGGAGAAGGGAAGCAGTGATTAGTCCTACCTCAGAAGAAAGCTTTTTCCCCCTAGGAAATTCTGGCAGGTTTTCAAGAGGGCCCCTAGGTCCTGAGGGGATGGTGAGCTCAGAGCTGTGCACTGCCACCTGACCACTCATGCAGCATGACCAAGTTCTGCAATCTTGTGGCCCTATCCGCACCCCTCCCTGACCCACTTTTTTTTTTTGGTGCACCTTAAAATTTGCACCATTTAGACCCTAAAAATAAGAACTGCTCATGACAATGATTCTTATCATAGAAAAATCTAATGGTCCCATGAGTCAAGTAGTTTCTCCCCCACAAATTCTATATCATTGACAATAATGCAAACCACAGTTTCAAAGGGAGGGAAAGAGAGGGAAGGAGAGGGAGAGAGAAGCAAATTGCCTGCCTTAGATACAGGTGGAGATGAGAGGTGGAGTATGGGAGGGAAATATGCAGCTGATTCAGGTAATCTAAGAGTCAGGAAAAAATAAAAATTAAAAAAAAAGAATACTAGTTCTTTTGAATGGGGTAGGTATTGGAACATTGTATGACTAAAACTAAACTATCAATATTTATTTCTTGGTTTTGGGGCCACACCTGGTGATACTTTGGGGTTACTCCTGGCATGCACTCAGACATCACTCTTGGCTCTGGGGAACACATGGGACTCCAGGGATCAAACCCAGTCTGTCCTGGGTCAGCCGAGTGCAAGGCAAACATCTTACCACTGCACTATAGCTCCAGCCCCACAACTATCAACAATTTTTTTAACTCTGAATCTCACAGTTATTTAAGTTTTTAAACAAAGAATACTAGGTATGGTATTCATCACCACTAAATCCTACCAAGCATTTAAAGAATACTAGTCCTTCATAATCATTCACAAGGAGAAAATATTTCCTAACTACTTTCAGGGTTACACTGATACAAAAATCAGAAGAAATCATAAGAAAACTAAAAACCAGGATCTCCCATAAATATACAACAAAACTCTCAGTGAAACACTAGCAGACTGAATCCAGAAAGAAATTTACATGACATGACCAAGTGGAATTTATCCAAAGAATATAATTTTGCTTTGCATCTGCATATTAATTAATGTAGTGATCCATACAAATAGTTTAAAAAATATGATCATTTAAGTAAGTGTAGAAAATTTTGCTTAATTTAACAAAATTAAGCAGCTTTTCACTATAGTGCTCAGAAATTTTAAAGAATCAATATTAAAACACACACTACTAAAATCAGCCCTAAAGGTGAAATATCAGTGTTTATTCTTGAAGACCAGAAACAAGACAAGGAGGTCAGCTCTTCAGGTTCTACTGGGCAGTGTCCTTGAGACTACCCAGGGCAACTAGATTATAGAAAGAAGTCACAGCATTCATATTCAAGGGAATAAATAAAACTATGTCAGTTTGGTTTATATGTAAGTTTGGTTTATATGTAGTTTGGTTTATATCTCTGTTGGTTTATATGTAAGTTATTTTTAGAAAATGCTAAGAAATCACAGTCACCAAGATCTCTAGATACAGAGGACTGATTTTACCATTCATGACGAAGCACAAGTCTTCCATACATCACGAAAACACCGAGGAGAGAGTAAAGGGTCATGCAAGGAGTCAATAGTTAACCCCATGACAGTATACTGCAGGGATGGAGAGACCCTGTATCTCCTAGGCCAAAGGAATTCCCTCTATAATATCCCCAATAATTACTGTGCCTATGCAGGTGGAAAAGGAAAAAAAAAAGCACTAAATAATCATTTTTCCACATATATATTTATTGATTGATTGATTGATTGACGTCTTTATTTTGGTATAGATATTGAAGTGAATATCTCCTTTTCTATTTTTATATTATTTTACCTTATCGTTCTCCTTCTTTATGCACTCCGGCATGATATGAATTCAGAACCGAGACTAATGTGTGGTGCTTTCTTAGTTGCTGCAGGGCTCACTAAATATCAAATATGACATTTATTTTTGTATTGTTATGGTGTTTCAATTACCTTTCTCATGTCCTCTCTCAAACTGAGGCAGATAGCCACTAGAAGGACTCCACCCATTCTCAGCATATTTTTAATTAATTGATTTTAATTATTTTTGATTTATTTTATTTTTATTTTTTTATTATTATTTTGCTTAATCTTTACCCCATTCTATTGCCTTTCTATCCCTCAAACAAAACCACATAACTCGATTTATCCAGGTTAGACTCTCAAATAGAGGGAGAAACAAGGGAGGGCACGAGGACCAAACAGATGTATGATCACTGATAGTAAGCTGGACAAAGAGAGAACCACCTACTCTTGCAGCTTGGGGGGGTATTATGGGGGATATGGGTTGCAGAAAGGGAACGGGGAAGTGGGGAGGACAAATTTGGTGGTGGGTATTCCCATGACTCAATGTTAATATGTACCTACAATACTAATGTGAAAGATATGTAAGCCACTATGATCAAAATAAAAAATTATTAAAAAAATGCTAAGAAATACACTAAAAAGTACAAAAACTAATAAGTTCATAAAGATCTTACATCTTTCTACCAACAATACACAAAAATTGATTTATGTATTCTTGCAATCAACAATCCAAAAATGAATTAAAATTCTGATTAGAAGACCATTAATGGGGCCCGGGAGATAGCATGGAGGTAAGGCATTTGCCTTTCATGCAAAAGGTCATCGGTTCGAATCCCGGTGCTCCATATGGTCCCCGTGCCTACCAGGAGCAATTTCTGAGCATGGAGCCAGGAGTAACCCCTGAGCACTGCCAGGTGTGACCCAAAAACCAAAAAAAAAAAAAAGACCATTAATGATTAGTCAGAGTAATAATACAGTGCAGTGAATAGGGCATTTGCCTTGCATGCAGCCAACCCAGGTTTGATCTTTGGCATTCCATATGGTCCCCTGAGTCTTTCAAGAGTGATTTCTGAGCAAAGAGCCAAGAGCACCACCAGGTATGGCCCAAAAAGAATTTTTTTTAAAGAATAGCATTAAAGGGACTGGAATAATTATGAATAAATTTAACAAAAGAACTACACACTATTAGAGGAATCAAAGTGAAGATTAATACAAAAATACCCCATACCATGAACTGGAAGACTTTGTGTGGTTAAGATGGTAGTATTCCCCAGCTGCTCACCAGATAGTGGGTGCAGTCACTCTCAAAACACAGCTGATTTCTTGCATCTCTTTGACAAGGTTATACATAGGAAAGCTATATTTATTATGACTGAATAGAAAGTCAAGAAATAGGGGCCTGGGAGATAGCATGGAGGCAAGGCATTTGCCTTTCATGCAAAAGGTCATCGGTTCGAATTCTGGTGCCCCATATGGTCTCCCGTGCCTGCCAGGAGCAATTTCTGAGCATGGAGCCAGGAGTAACCCCTGAGCACTGCCGGGTGAGACCCAAAAACCAAAAAAAAAAAAAGTCCAGAAATAAAACCAGTAATCTTGTCAACTGGTTTTCAAGAGTTCAACTATTAAGCAGTGGATCCAGGACCTGAGGTGGTTGGTTCAAGAGTTCAAATATCATTTCTTCTTCAAGAATGAAAACGGTATTTCTATAAATAGTGCTAGACAACTGGATAGCCACACATGAAAGAATGAAGCTGGACTCTTCCTACCACCATATACAAAGATGATATTACCCCATTTTTTATTTGAATGCCTTTTCCCCCTTCTTAATTTGTTTTGGAACCATACCTGGCCGTGCTTAAGGCTTATTCCTGGTTTTGTGCTCTGGGATCACTCCTAGTGGGCTTAGAGGACCATATGGTATGCTGGAGATCAAATGTAGGTCAGTTGCATGCAAGACAATCCCCCACCCCGTACCCTCTGGCTCCTTAGGTCTTTTTTTCTTAATGTCTCTAGATAGGATTTCCAGTACTATGCTCAATATAAGAGAAGGGAGAAAGTGAACAGATGTGGTCAGTGTATGGTCAAGGGTGGTGTGGAGCTGTAATAGGGTAATCAGGGGCAGTCAGCAGGTGTAATAGAGGGTGTGTTCAGGGACTGGTGAACAGCACACAGGAGCAGCTATGCTTTAGGGACTCTGCTTCATCTGATTACATCAGGTCCAAGTGCAGGTCAGAAGCTGGAACATATAAGAGCCCCACACCCAGGAGACCTAAATGAGGAGAACTGAAATGATGGAAACTTGACTTAGACCAAGATGAGGTGGGGGATGAGATCAAAAAAGCATGTGGAGATCTGTGAAGAATGTGCAGATGCTTTCAAAAGAGTTTAATAACGTCTCTGAGAAATGAGAAAGTCACAGCTCCTGGAACCCGGGGGTCCTCCCTTCCATCTGGTCACTGCAGTGTCCCCATAGGCAGTTCAGCATCAGCACATCCTGGGGCGGGGAGCTTCAGGGCCTGGTGTATGAAGACACCCACCTGCATCAGAGACACACAAGAACTGGGGCCCTCAGCACCTGCACCCCCCACCAGAAGTGCCTGGACTGGGTTCCAGCTGTACCCTGAAGCCAGACAGGAAGCAGAGCAGGGCTACTGGGAAACTTCTGGCTCCAGGGCCTTCTCCCACCCAGTTGCTCAGGTCTTCTGCAGCCAGCCAGGGACAAGATAGCAGGACAGGACCCAGGGCCCTCAGACAGCCCCCCCCCAGTGGGGAGACACCCTGCAGCCAAGCCTGGGATGGGAGTAAGAATCACACACAGAGGTTGCACTTGGGGTCTTTATATGTAAGCATTGACCAGGTCGGAGCCCTGAATGTAGGAGCAGTAGAGCAGGAAGAGCACTATGGACATCAGGGCACAGAAGTGCGCACCTGTGGAGTTCAAGGCCGCCGCTGCCGCCTCCTCTTCTTCTTCCTCCTCCTCTTCTTCCTCCTCTGCCTCACCATCTTCAGAGACTGGCTCATCAGCATCATCATACTCCTCCTCCCACGTCCAGTGCCTAGATTGTCCAGGTCCCTCATCTTTCTCCCCCATGGAGATGGTTGTAATGTCCTCATAAACCCCTTCTGAAGGCAGATTCTCCGACATTCTAGAACCTGTGAAAACCAGTCAATGCTGTCTAAGGGAGAGCGGCTGGCAGCAGGCATGGAGCTGCCCTGAGGGAGGGGGGTCTCATGTATGACTGGACCCTCCAGGTCTGAGGTTCACTGGCCACAGCTCCCCATTGAATTTAAAGTCCCCCCATAATAAGGTTCACTTCCCTGGGCCCCCAAGACCAGGACTCCCAGTTCAAGTGTCCCCAGACTAGGTGTTTAACCAGTCCCTTAGATGGCTCAAGAGACAGCAGCCCCAAGATCTGGCTGGGTCTAGGACTGGTGCAGTTGTCCTGAGAACTGGCAGAGCTCCAGTGGCCTGTCCACAATTTAAGAGCTCGCCAAAGCCACCAATGGCCTGGCTCTGAGTGCCCTGCCACCCATTGTCAGAATCTTGGGAACCATTACTGGAATCTACCTACCTCTGCGAGTCTGTTTGTGGCGACGGCACCACTGTATCCCCAGGGTGACAGAGGTGACACCCAAGAGGGTGCCCAGAATAAGGCAGAAGGTCATTGGCAAGGTCTCAGCCTGGTGGGGAGGCAGTGGGGCCAGAGGGTCACCTGTGGACAGTAAGATGGGAGAGCTTGCTTGACCTGGGCTGTTTGGGCTATTGTGACCTTGGGCCACACCATGAGCCTCTCAAGGAGGGGGAGGGGCACCCAGAGGACAGAGATTCACTGTTCCCTAGAGGCCTCTAGAGGGATGGGCAGGGAGGGCAGGAGGAGGAACAGAAAGATGGACAAGTTGGACAACTCCTTCCTGACTGCTCAGAGCCCTCAGTTGTGCTGTGTGCAATGTCGCAGTAGTGTGAGAACACAGCAGACCAGGACCAAGTTCCACCCCATCAGCAAAGGGAAGATTGTGGGCATGGTTGGCTGATCTGCACAGAGACCACTATTAGAGGCTGAGGGTAGCTGAGCAAACCCACCTGAGACCAATGGCTCAATGGTCCTGTTCCCTGCAGAAGAAATAGGACCAGAGGGTGAGGAAGGAGATACAACATCCCTAAGAGCCCCTGAGAGCATCTTACTGTTGCCCCAGATGCCCAGAGGGGCACTGAAAAGGGATACAACAGAGTCCCTGGCTCAAAAACCCTTCCCAGCACACACACCCCTGCCCACACCACTCACTGGAGCATCTCACGCTTGCATCCTCCTTGTGCACACAGTCTCCGTGTCCCCACAGCAGTGCAGGACAGTCCCCCAGGGCCACCTCACTGCCCCGGCACCCCACTTCATCCAGCCACACAGGCCCTGAGCCTGGACCAAAGGCAGCCCCTGGCAGAGCGCCCAGAGCAGGACCACAGCCCAGCTGGCGACACACGACCTCGGCATCAGCCAGATCCCAGCCATCATCACACACAGTGCCCCAGGAGTCATCGTGCCACAGCTCCACTCGGCCTTCACAGTTGTCCTTGCCCCCACGAAGACGCAGAGCACCCTCCTCTGGAAATGAAAACCACAATCATGGAGGGCAGGGCTGGGCTAAGCCATGGGCAGAAAGCAGAGGACAAAGTGGTACCTGGACAGTTCTGAGCGGATGAGCAGTTAGCGGTGTCCCCAGAATCCTGTGGCTTCTCCTTGGACAACTCTGGTGGATGAAGGAACAACAGCAGAAGTTAGTGTGCTGGCTGTCTTCAGAGGAGACCTGGAGGTCCTGTGGGGTCTCAGGACAGGGGAGACACCTTCCTGTCCCCAGACACAAGGACTCACCTGCACAGGTAACCCAAACCTCCTCCCCAGGAACACAGGAGTGGGGATCCCATGGAGCAGAGGGGCACTGCCATAGGGTGGAGTTTCTCAGTCTGCGGCACTCCACTTTGTCCACCCAGAAGATGCGGGGGCCTGTGGCATGGCTGGGCCTGTTCTCCAGCCAGCCCTGCTCCCCACAGCCCAGTTGCTTGCAGATGATAGACAAGGAAAGGTCCTTCAGTGCGTTGCTGCACACGGCGCCCCAGGTCTCATTGTAGAACACTTCCAGCCACCCTGCACAGCGGTGGGTGCCACCTCGAAGCCTCAGGGCCACCAAGCCTAGAAAGTATTAGTTTGTTCAGGGAAATGCCTCTCAAAGGGGAACCAAATATAGGAGTCCTGGCACCAAGGGCTGCAACCCTCAAAAGCATCAACCTCACACCAGCTATGCACCCATAAACTCCCCACCTAAGTTTACAGTTCACCACAGGGACCCATCACCAGCCCCCATGTGTAGGTGTGTTAGCAGTGTCACCTGTGTCCAGGAATATGACTGGAAATCCCCTGAAACAGAAAAGCTCTTTTACATAATAAACAATTTAGTGACTGCAGTTTGGGTCCTGGCTTTAGTAGTGTTAGGTTTGACCCTCTCCTCTACAGCACAGAGGAGCCCTTGCCCCCCACCCCAGCCCCATATTCTTGGCAGAAGTCCTCTTCTTGCTTTCCTAAATTACATTGCCTAATAATTTTAAACTAATTTTTAAACTAAATTTTTAAACTTTCAATAAATAAAAATAATGCAGCTGGCAGAGAGCTCCCTTGCATACAGCCGACCTGGAATTCCACCCCCAGCACCACATAGGCAGCCCACCCCACCCCCAGCTAGCCAGGAGTAAGCCCTGTATAGACCCCTCAAAAATATCCATAAACTTTGTTCTCAAACCATTGAGGTTCATGCCCCAAGGAGCTCAGGGTGCAGGCTTTGCTACTCCCAGGGTCAGAGCTCAGTCCCAATACTCACCTGCGCACACGGCACCCGCATCCTCCTTGTGCCCACAGTCATGTTGGCCCCAGCCTCGCGACTGGCACTGCCACAGAGCAGACTCCGAACCTCCACAGCGCAGCTCGTCCATCCAGATGTGCCCAGTGCCTGGCCCAAAGTGTGCCGCACCCAGGGCACTGTGTGCCATGCCACAGCCCAGTTGCTTGCAGACCACGTGAGCATCTTGGAGGTCCCAGCCATCATCACACACGGTGCCCCACGCACCCCCGTGCAGCACCTCCACGCGCCCTGCACAGCGGCCAGGTCCAGCAGCCAGTCGCACTCCAAGGCTCCCTGCAAAAATGCTCGGTCAGGCCTGAGACAGCTGCTGCGTGGGCAGTGGGCATGTCGGAAGTCAGCCACACTCACCCGAGCACACGACGCCCGCATCCCGCCAGGACCCCGCGGGCAGCAGCAGGGAAGTGGATATGTTGCACTGGGTCAGGTGCGTCTCAGAGCCGCCACAGCGCACCCCACTCAGTGCCACACCACTGGCCCTGCTCCTGGGCGCAGGTGCGTCATAGGCACGCTCAGGCCTCCCGCATTGCAGCTGCTGGCACACCACAGCTGCGCCCTTCATGTCCCACATGGCATCCAGCACTCGGCCCCATGACCCGGCCACAGACACCTCCACGCGGCCATCGCAGCGGCTCTGTCCGTCCCTTAACCGCAGAGCGTGGGCCAGACCTATCCAGGAGTGGGCGCAGTGCATTAGGAGGGTCTAGAAGAGCCCACTGTATCTACCTCTTCCAGCCCACCCGCCAGACCCACCTGAGCACACCACAGCAGCAGCATTTCCTGGGGCACAAGGGAGTGTCCCCAGGGTGGTGACCGGGCAGTTCCACAAATAGTCCTCTGTGCCTGTGCAGTGAAACTCATCGGGCCAAATGGGTGTTCCCCAGCCCCCAAAGTGGCCTCCCTGGGGTGTGGCCACTGCATTGCCACAGTTGAGCTGGTGGCAAAGCACCGAAGCATCCGCTAAGTCCCAGTAAGCAGCACAGAGGGGCGCCCAGGTCCCCTGGACCTGAAGTTCCACACGGCCCTCACAGCTGCTGCTGCCATTGACCAGCCGGAACTCTGTGGGCCAGACAGGACTTGTCAGTCTATGACTCGGCAGACCCACCTGGCACCCACCTCCCCCTGGGTGACAGAACTCATGCCTCCCTCACCCCTGAACCAAGAATTTGCACTATGGAGGAATCTCTGTGAGCCATGGCAGAGTGTGGAGCTGCGACCAACACTCGTGGTCTCACCTGAGCACCGGAGTCCAGCATCCTGGCTGTGCCCACACTGGTGCCCTGGCCCCCTGGGACAGTGGAACAGCAAGGACTCATTGCCAACACAGTGGAAGGTCTCTGTCCACACGAGCCCAGAGCCACGGCCAAAGTGGGCAGCCCCAGGTGTAGATACAGCCGCGCCACACTGCAGCTCCCTGCATACCACATGGGCCGTGGCCAGGTCCAGGTCCATATCACACAAGGTGCCCCATGTCAGTCCACGACGCACTTCCAGACGTCCTACACAAGGGTGCTCACCACCTGCCAGCCGAACCTCAGTGTGTCCTGGAGAAGACAAGCTCTCGGTCAGCATAGGTCCTCACAGGGACAGCTGAGCTCAGGCACACTCAGGACACCCAAGAGGCCCCAACTGCAGCAACGTCTTAGTCCACCACAGGGTTTGCCAGGGTTAAGGCAGGATCTGATGGCCAGACACTGTCAGGTTTCTTCCTGGGACAGCAGGGCTGCCTGATTCTGTCCCCACGAGCCTGGGCACAGGCACAAAACTGCTGGTACCCCCAAATGTCAAAGAGCCTCTACCAGCCCTGGGTGTTCACCTCCCCAGACTCTCAAAATCATCCTGTGCCCAAGATTCCAAGTCTCTGCTCAAAGCCACAAGTTGGTGCCTCTGAAACAGCTGTGTGGCCATGGAACAGGCACCGAGCATGGGGCCTTTCCCAGCAGCCAGTCAAGCCCTCACTGGGGCTGGGCCTTAGGAGATCCATGCATGGGGCACAGTGTCTGACTCTTGCCTGCCCACAACCACTTGTCTGAGCT
>PVKC010040199.1:0-12383 GCA_004027635.1 Crocidura indochinensis | reverse complement strand
AATGCACTTTTATAGCAATATATTTTACTGTTGAATTTGTTTTAAAACTAAGGTTGGTGTTTATTGTTGTGTATTTTCTCAAAGGATTTTCCTCCTACACAGGCCCAAGCTGAATGAAAGGCTTTGTTTCCTTCTCAGAGCATCCCTGTCTGGCAACTAAGCCCTCCCTTGAAGTGCTGGGAGACATCTAGATTGTCCCCAATCCTAATAACAGCTCTTGACACTTAAAGATCTTTCTTTTACATATGTAATTTTATAAATAAATGCCCTGCCAGATGGAAGGGGAAAGGTATGATTATCTTCCCCATCCAGCAGGAAAAATGACGGCCAGAGGGGTTGACTGGCCAACTGTTTCCCCGTAAACAAGGACCAATTTTTGCCTCTGTCTCCCCCTTCTCAACAGATAAATCATGGAAATGTGAAAGCCAGGATGGTGGGGCCTGGAATGTAGCCCAGCAGTAGAACATGTGTCTTCCATGTATGAATTTCTGAGTTCTAGCCCTAACACCATAACCCCTGAATTCCAACATGACTGAAATCTGCAGATTGTGGCCAAAACAAAATTTTTTCTTTATTTTTCTTTTATTTTTATTTTTTATTTTAATTTTGGTGCTTAATTTAAGCACCAAGGTTTCAAATTTGCTCATTGTTGGTTATAAGTCATACACTGTAACCATCCTTCACCAGTATACCCTTCCATTCAGTCTGCTGCTACTTGGATGGAACTGGAGGGAATGAGTAAAAGGAGAAAGATCAGCAGATTTTATTCATCTGTGGTATGTAGAGAGACAATACAAAGGAATAGACAATTTGGAATAATGACAAAGCCTTGGTCTTTGTTCCCAAACTCAGGTTTACTGGGCAGCCACAAGAGGACAAAGAAGAAACAAATTAAAAAAGTGAATAGGGACAGTGGTAAAGGGTCATGACACTGTGGTAGTGGTGGTGGGATGCTGTAATGTTGTTTTTTTTATTTGATTGGTTGTTGTTGTTGCTGTTTGTTTGTTTTGGGGCCACACTCGGCAGTGCTCAGGGGTTACTACAGGCTCTGCACTCAGAAATCACTCCTGTCAGGCTCAGGGGACCATATGGGATGCCAGGAATCAAATAGAAGTCCACCTGAGGTTGGCCACATGCAAGTCCAGCAGGGGTTGGCCCCTGTGTTATCGCTCCACCCCCTTGACATCAATTCCCATTTTAAATTTACTCTTGAGGGGCTGAAGCGATAGTATAGCAGAGGATGTTTGCCTTGCACATGGCCAAGTCCCAGTACTCCATCTGGTCCCCTGAGCACTGCCAGGAGAGAGCCCTGAGTGCAGATCCATAAGTGAGCTCTGAGACAACCAGATGTGGTCTAAAATTCATAAATAAATAAAAATAAAGCAAATTTGTCCTTGAACCAGAACTCTTAGACAGAATGTGAAGTGACTTTTGACCCTCTGGTTAGTCTGCTCTATCAGAGAAGTGGGAGAAACTGGCATTGTGGCAATCTCCTATCTAGCACAATTCTAGGTCAGGTATTTGTCGGGGAGATGGGGGAGAAGGCAGGAGTGGCCCCAAGGGGTCTACACAATGCACTGAAGTGGCTTTTTTCTTTGAGGAGAACCCAGCTCTCTCTGAGTGATCTGGTAATTTCCTGGAACCAGGGTATAATGCGGCCCCAGTATTGGAACTCCCTCCTAATTCCATGGTGTCCTGAGGGGAGATGATAAGGGTTTTATACATGAGCAGGTAAGGAAGAACAGAGCACCAAGAAAAGACACCAGACATCAAGAACAATGGCCAAAGAGTGGCAAGGCCTCAGAGTTATGTCCCCAGCACTTGGGGTTCCCAGCTGACTTCTGACTCCAGACCAGTGGCCAGACCAAGAGAATTTCTTGTCCCCAGGGTCCTGGCAGCTGTCCTTTTTCCCTGTCTTGATCATTATCTGTGTTTCCACTGGAACAAACATCTCTGATTCATTCTCTGTATCATCAGATTGCCAATATTCTGAGAACTGCCAATGAAAGGGGAAGTGTCTGGAAGAATCTTGCAAAAGAACTGCACGATCCCTTCTTCTGTTCGGGGTGCCAGCAAGGAAGAGGCTCCCTAGATATGGATGCAGCTTCATTTCTTTTTTTTTGGGGGGGGGTCACACCCGGCAGTGCTCAGGGGTTACTCCTGGCTCCATGCTCAGAAATTGCTCCTGGCAGACACGGGGGACCATATGGGGCACCGGGATTCGAACCGATGACCTTTTGCATGAAAGGCAAACGCCTTACCTCCATGCTATCTCCCGGGCCCCGCAGCTTCATTTCTGTTGTTTTTTTTCTTCATTGCTTTTGTTTATTGTTTTTAATTGATATTCTATGGTTTACAGTACTATTACTAACGATTTCGAATGCATGAGATCCTGACTCCACACTTAATACCAGTGTATCCCCTCCCTACCCCCAAGGATCCCAAGACCGCTCCCTCCTAAAACCCAGGTCTCATGCAGCCAGAGAGATAGCTTTATCCCTGAGCTGCATCCACAATACTAATTGTTTGGACCAGTATTTCCTACTATACTGCACAAGAATAATTCTCTGCTCCATGGAAATACTTATATATGCATATTGTACATTGCAAAAATGTGTTGTTAGCCTGGATAGAAGCTGGACACAGCTCCCCTGGACCTGCCCTTCAGCAGACCCTGCCCTGAACCTGGAGGAGAAATTATTTTCTTTAGCCTAAGGAAAAATCCCTACTAACAACTGATATCATCCTTTTAATATTAAGTCCCCTTGGGATTCTTACCAATAGTCCCCAATTCATATCAAGTCTCAGCTTAAACATTCTCCTTGGTCTGGTGCAAAGGGAGGCCCTACTATCCAAACCTAATATTTTTTATCTGTGCTCTTTGGCCCCTTGTGCCCGTCCATGGACAAGACTGGGGTCAGCAGGCTGCAATTTCCATTCATCTTCTGAAGACAAAGAAAGACAGAGTTGAGGGGTGGGACCTCAAGTTAAAAGGGGAAACAGGTCTTCATCAAGAAAAAGCAGTTCTTTAGAGAGTCTGAAATTTTTACTTATTTCTTTTTATTGTGATTTGGTAACTTGCAATGCTGTTAATAATGGCCTCTTGTGCACACAGTTCCAACATCGGATCCATTATCATCAAGCAGTGTGCCCCCTCCTGCTCCCAAGGACCCCAACACTTTTTACACCCAAACTCTCCCTCTCAACAAATTTGTGTAGATCCATTTTCTTTCATGGTGTTTGATCTTTAGACCTTCGTTGCTATGTATCTTTAAGTCCCACATATGAGAGGAATCACTCTGTGATATCCTTCCATGGAGTCTGAAAATTATCTATCTGACAATATATATGGAAGGACAAGTTGGGGAATAGGAAGAGGTAATGTTGAGCCCTGGTGTAAGGCCATTAGCATAAAATTGAGACGAGAATAATGGAGAGACAATACCAGGGGAAAGCACTTGCCTTGGAGGCCTAGTTCCATCTCTGGGACTTATAAAGTCTATGGAGTATCACCACAAATGAACCGTGAGCACAGAGGTAGAAGTATGCCCTGTACACCTCTGCCTGTGATCCCAAGACAAAGCAAGACCCTCAAAAATAAAAAGTGGAGATGCACACAACTAGCAGCTGTTGGGATGACCTGGTTCCAGGAGCACTTTTGAGGAACTGGAGCCTATTTCTACACACCTTGCATCTGTCTCTCCCTCCTGTGGGCCTGAAGACCTGATGCATTCCTGTGGCATTGTTGAAAGTTGGGAAACTAGGAAAGACTGGGAGCAGAGATAGTGGTGGCAGAGAACAGGGAAGCAGCACAACATAGATAAGACCCTGGTTTTCCACCAGCAGAGCCCTGAAGGGCTAAAGGACTGGTGACAGTAGGCCTGGAGAGGCAGCAGAGACAACTTAGTAATTAGTACCTCTCTGCACAGGGTGAGAGCCTGAGGAGATACCTGGTGGCAGGTGGGGCAAGGCTGGCACCATCAGATGTAGGAGCCTGCGGCTGCCCCAACATGCCCCTTTAATTATGAGACTCTCCCAGAGGGAACCTGCAAGGAGAGGGCCTGCAGTGAACCTTTTCTGGGCTATCTCTGTGCTCACAGAGCACTAGGCAAAGTTCAGAGACTGGGGTGTCCCCATGAGAACTGTCTCAGGTCAGTGATTGGAGGGTGAGAGGAGTAACCCCTGGAAGTGAGAAGAGAAGGCTTACCTGTGAGGGTTCTCCAAACTTTGGGTATTCTCTAGTACATGAAATTTGTTTTGGTTTGTTTTGGTTTTGGTGGCACTCAAAGGCTCCTTTTGGCTCTGCACTCAGAAATTTAGAAATCAAGGCAATCTTGGGAATATATGGATGCTGGAGATCAAACCCAGATTTGACCCACGTACATGGAATTTTTTTATTTCCACATTACTATTTCTGGGAGATGGAAAAACAGCCTTTAAGTTAAAATAGCTTAAAGTTAAACAAAGTTTTCAGGGATGAAATTTGGGAAGAATATTGAAGAGGCTAGTAGTGGTTTGTGTGACATTGCAGGGAGAGAAGGGGAAAGAGGGAGGTGGAAAAGCAAGGAAGAATTCAAATATTCGTGTCCAAACTCCCAAGTCCCCTATTCACCAGCTCTGAACCATGCAAGATCCCCCTTTTTCTCTGAACCCCTGCTCCAGAACTTCTAACAAATGAATGTTTGCCACACTCATTGGCAAGAAGGGTGCCTTTGCACCCTTTGCAGAATGGAACAGAGCAGAGATCTCTTCAAGGACATGTTTGAAGCTTGGTGGGTTTCGGTTACCCTGTTCTTGCTGACCAACCCAGGAACGTCCTGATTCAATCATTAAATCTTTCCTGTCAAGGAGGTGCTTCTGAGAAGAGAGATGCTGACTCCTCCTACCTGGAGATGCAGAGAAGCTGCCAGCCTGCCAAAAACACAGTGCCAGAAGGCTATCATGGACCTTCCAATGGCAGAAAGTCACCTCTGAGGAGGTGTCACTCCATTGTTGAAAAGCCAAGCAGAGGAGAGGTTCTATAATCTCAGACCATCAGCACATCAGCACCCTCAGAATTTGGATTCTGCCCCCAAGAGTTAGAGCTTGAAAAGGAATTCTGCCCATTATATTAGGTGCAAGAAATTCTCTTCCAGAGCATCCCTGTTTGTCTCTCTGTCTATCTGTTGTTTGTCTCTCTCTCTCACACACACACACACACACACACACACAACTCATCCTCTCTCTCATCATAAATAATGTCTCTCAAAAGAGAGGAGGACTGGAAGGTCCAGCTCACGACATGAAGCTCGCCACAAGGAGTGATGAGTGCGGTTAGGGAAATAATTACATTGAGAACTATAGTAGAAAACCTGTTTAGAGTCCAGGTAGGGGGAGGGTGGGAAGGAGGGAGATTTGGGGCATTGATGGTGGGAATGTTGCACTGGTGAAGGAGGGTGTTCTTTACATGACTGAAACTCAACTACAATCATATTTGTAATCAAGGTGTTTAAATAAATATATTAATAAAAATAAATAGTGTCTCTCCTCTATCTTAGGTTTCTTATTCCTGGCTATACTGTAGCATTTGCCCAACAGGTATACTTTGTGTGGTCTATAATGGTCTGAGCCCTGCTGGATGTGGTATTAACTCTGTTGTATCAACCACTATTCACTCTGCCAGTGGACCTCTGTAAGTGGGTGTCTGTCTGCCAGCTTAGTGTGGGGTCAAATATGGCAATCATTAACCCCAAACATTTGCCTGAATAGCTACTGGTGTCTCACTGGTGTAGCATTCTCTTGCAGGTCACACAAGGCCCTGAGATCAAACAGAAATACCCGTCCTTTAAGGTGTGTTAGGGTTCTCATGAGAGATCTAAGAGACTCAGATCTATGAGATCTAAGATAAATGAGACTTCATTCAAGTTCTGTTCAGCACTTGGCCCCATTTCCACTTATAATGTAGTGAGGTGTCAGAGAAAGAAACACTGTCCTCCTCTATAGAGAGCCCTCCCAGGTCACTCGAGGAAGGTAATGGCAAAGCACCTGGAGGGACATAACCATACCAAGTGACAGTTATGGGATGATGACCCAAGAACCATACACTTTTCTTACAAGAGGTCAACAATGTGGGTCCATCCCTAGAGCTGTCCACATGCTCAAACACCATCCCATGAGCTTCCCAGCACATCTATCAAAATGAGACTCTATGAACCAGAAGAGAATGGCAAATATCATTTTTAAAACTCACTGACATGTCCCTCTTTTGTTTTCTCCTTGTGGCTACTGCTCATGAGTGGATTGCAGTGGGGTGGGAGTTAAAGCAGAAGCAGAACCCAGACAAGAGATGGTGGCAGGGAGGGTTAGATTTGTTGGTCAGATTGCAGACAGTCTGTAATCATTGCAAGACATGATTTCAAGATAGAATCAAGAGCCATGTGGATTGTTTGTTGGAATGAGAAGAGCAGGGAAGGAGAATTCAGGATTGAGAAAGATGATGTCGATTCCACCAGAAGTAGTGGGAAGAGAAATATCCAAAGTTTACTTTGTGGTGGCTGAGGTTGGGGTTGTTTTTGATCACTAACTTTGCTTCTACATTAAACCTTGGGTTCAGTACCTAATATCACTTATTTAGTGTCCCTTTTGAGATTCCTCTGAGCCATTTGAGTTAGAAAGAGCAAAGCCATTGACTAGAAACATCAACAGATGCAATAGATCTGATCTATAGACGCTCATGTAAGATCTTAATCAATATCCAAGGTCATAGATTGACTGGGATGAGAATTGAATAAAAGACAGTTCCAAACTACTACTGTAAGATGACACCCAGCTATTAACCCAAAACAAAGGCATTTCCCCATCTTCCTCTTTCCTTTAAACCTATCCCTTTGATATGTAAAAGACCACCTGGATCTCACTCTGTCCTCCTCAACCCAGGTGAATTAGGACTGGTTAAATAAAGAAAGGTCAGTCTGGCTGATGGTAGAGACATCATGAGGCAAAAAACAAAATGACTCTATGACTCTCTCCTGACTGGTTTGCTTTATTAATTCTTTGTGGCTTCCCTGCCTTCATTAGACCCATCCGCCTTGGGGTGGAAACACAGCATGCGAGGTGATCTCACAACTCTGGGGAGTCATATAACTATATGACTATTAGGGTTTGCACAGAATTGCTGGGTTAACCATCAAAGGAGTCTGTAAAAAGAAAAAACTCATATAGTTAAAGGACAAGTCAGGGAATCAGAGATCCTGGAAGCCAAGAGAAGGAGCATTGTGCCTTTAGCTTCAGTAGCATGGTATGACCAATTCAGATGGGTTTCTCTGTATCAAAGGGGTAGGAAAAAAAACTGGATTATGTGCACTGAAGAAGGAGTGATATGTGAGGGCCTGACCACCACAGTCCTTGAAGAAAATGAGGTTCAAGGAGGAAGATCAGTGTTGGAGCAAAAGTTGTAAATTAGCTAACACAGGTGTGTAGCCTAAATGTACCCATCTTCAATGATTCAACACAGGAATTTTCACAACTGAGTTGAGTTTTCAACTTCACAATAACGTGAATGCCATGAGGCCATGAGGACCATAAACAGTTCACAGTATATGGTGGGTCCAGTGTGTTTAGGAATGTTGTGTGATGTTTTTGAAACCTATCACATTTTAACAAAATATGGTGATTTTGACAAAATATGATAGATTTAGCCATCTGTCAGTGAAAGTGAATGTTCTAATACTACCATATTTTCAACATACTAGCATTGGGAGGAAGATCTGTTTGCAACAGTCTTTTTATTGGATTCAGTAGAAGGAAATAGTTAAAGATAATGAAGACAAAAACCCTGATCAAGGAAGAAACAAAACGAAAAGGAAATAAGGCCCAGAGCACCTAGAAGGAAGAAGGAAGATACCTTTTCTTAAATAGGGAAACAGAGGCAAATTGACTAATAATGCCACCAAGTGTTTGGATGTGGTAGTGGGGAAATTGGGGTGTGATAAATAGTTTCACTTGCTTTCCTTGCATTAATATGGTACAGAGTCACCTGCCAATAGGAACACAGGGTATGAGAGCAGTTAGAAAAGAAGGGACTATACAAATAGATTACAGAAATAGTGCAGGGATTAGGTGCCTGCCTAGAAGGCACCCTACCCTACCTCAAATCACCATTTAGGGTCCCCCAGGTACTTCCAGGAGTGACTCCTAAGCACAGAACCAAGAATAACTTCTGAGCACAGCCAGGTGTGGCCCACATATCTCTACTGCTAAATACATTCCCGAAGTAGAGTGAAGAAAAGAGATTATCTCAACCATCTAGTAAAAAGTCACATACCGAGAGTGATCTAGTGATGCTGGCCAGAGGAGTGGCAAGTCATCTCAGTCTGTCCAGTTTGGGTATTCTTATCCTGGCAGTCAGGTACAAGCAATGTCTTGGTATATATGGGGAAAGTTGAATCACAAAGGCACAGAGACTAAAAGGAAAAGAGTGGGGAATATTTACAATCATGATGGTGGACTGTGGGCTTTCTCTGGGATATGGAGAAAAATAAAGAAACAAGGGTTTGAGAAACAGACTCTCAAGGGGACTCCAGAGAACAAGCTCCAGAGGTGACAATGTTCAAAAATGGAATGAGAGTACAACGTAGCTGACCCAGGTTTAATCCCTGGAATCCCATATGGTCTCCTGAGCCCACCAGGAGTAGTTCCTGAGCACAGAGTCAGGTGTGCCCTCCCCCCCCCCAAATTAAATGGAGTGGGACTTGCTCTTTTGAGCCTATCCTTTCCCTGAAACATATTTTTGGTTGCTTGATTTTTTACTCAGAAGAAGCCTGTGTTCTTTCTTAAACATGTATTCTTCACTCCTTCCCCTCAAGACTTTCCAAGTGAATTTTGTTCAATAAAAAGATACCTTGCTTCACTAATGAAAAGAAAAGGGGTAGAGATTTATGACTGTGGTTTCGGTGAGTGAAGTAACCCTGAGGATTTTAGGTAATTTATGATTGAGATATTCCTGAGGATTACCTGATAACAGAAATCTTGCCTTCGACCTTCCAATTCTATGAGAGGTGCAGATTATAAGTTTGCATGTCAGTAGGTTTTTGACAAATTAGTGCATTCACTTTACCTCCCCCCACCAGTTTCTCTCATTCTAGAATGTTCCTTAATGTTTCTTAATCCCCGCTACTTCTTGCCAACAGTAGCAACACATTTTTGATTTCTGTTACTGTAAACTGCCTTTTTCTCTGCTAGAATTTTATAGAAATGAAGCCACACTGTAGGCATTCTTTGTGATACCATTCTTGCAGCATATTATTTGAAAGATTCTTCTATACTGTTTTGTTATTCATTACTTTTATTGCTGAATGGTACTACATTGTAAAAATACATATTATCCTTTATTTACATATTATCCTTTTGATTAATACTGGGGTTTTTCTAGTTTTTGCTACTGCAAATAAAACTATTCTAAAATTCATACATAAATCTTCATTTATAGACCTGTTCTCCTTTATTTTGGGTAAATAGCCAGTAGAATTTCTGGGTAATAGCCTAACTTCATAAGAATCTACTCCCCACTGTCAACTTGAATACTTTTACCTCTCTACAACTTGTCCAATATTTGCATTGGTTTTTTTAGTTGTAACTACTTATGTAGTTAACAGAGTGGCCCCTTAGTATGGCTTTAATTTTTACTTTTCTGATGACTAATACTGCTGAACATCTTTTCTTGTACTTAGTGATTTGTAGTTTGTGTGTATGTGTGTGAAATATCTTTTAAATTGAAGTTTGACTTGTGGAAACTCTGCAAAGATTCTGTATTAAGTATTATATTAATACACTCAAATAAATGTTTCAAATCAATGATTTTCCCATTCATGTGCGTGTGTGTGTGTGTGTGTGTGTGTGTGTGTGTGTGTTTGGTTGGTTGGTTGGTTTTTGGTTTGAGGGCCACAAAACTTCTGCCTCTGCACTCAATAATTACTCCTGGTGATTATCACTCTGGTGGGCTCAGAGGACCATATGGGATGCTGGGTATTGAACCCATGTTGGCCACGGACAAGGTAAGCACCTTACCTGCTGTACTACTGCTCTGGCTCTTCTCTCATTTTCTTAATGCTATCTTTTAAGAAGTTTTAAGTTTCTGTTCCAATTTATTATCTTACATTTACTAAATTTAAATTTATTCAAACAATTTGGTTATCTCAAAAAATGAAGTATTTTAAATGTTTTTTTCTTTTGTATTGGCTTTTGTTTTGTTTTGTTTTGTTTTTTGTTTTTTATTTTTTGTTTTTTTTTTTTGTTTTTGTTTTGTTTTGTTTTTTGGGTCACACCCGGCAGTGCTCAGGGGTTACTCCTGGCTCCATGCTCAGAAATTGCTCCTGGCAGGCACGGGGGACCATATGGGGCACCGAGATTCGAACCGACGACCTTTTGCATGAAAGGCAAAAGCCTTACCTCCATGCTATCTCCCGGGCCCCGGCTTTTGTTTTTAATCAAAGAACTGTGATTTACAAAGTTATTGATCAACGAGTTTCAGAAGTGAAATATTTTTTGTTTTGTTTTGTTTTTTTGTTTTTGGGTCACACCCAGCAGAGCTCAGGGGTTACTCCTGGCTCCATGCTCAGAAATTGCTCCTGGCAGGCACGGGGGGACCATATGGGGCACCGGGATTCGAACCGATGACCTTTTGCATGAAAGGCAAACACCTTACCTCCATGCTATCTCCCGGGTCCCTGTGTAATATTTTTAGCACCATGTCCACCACTAGTGTCAAACTAGTCTCTTTTCTCTACCAGTGTTCCCATATTCCTCACCCACCACCCCCTGGCTGCCATTTTAACAGGTACATTTTCAAGTTTGGTATGTGCAGTTTGGACTACTCATTTTATTGAGTCTGTGTTTTGGTTAGATAGCTATACCACTCCCACATTACAGTATGCCAGAGTCCTAATCCTTGTATTACTGGAGCCAGAGCAATAGTACAGTGGGTAGGGCAATCCCTTGTGCACAGCCAATTCAACTGCATTGCACCACACTCCATCTGGCTGTACCAGGAGTGACCCTGAACGTAGATCCAGAAAAACATTCTGAGAGTTTTTAGGTTTGGCCTGAAAAGCAAACAGAAAAATTGGAAAGAAGAAAAAGAAACTTTTCAATGACCTTTTGTATTTATACGTGATATATATCAAAACAACTTTGGTAGATTGTGAGATACATACACACATGCATGCACAATGGAATACAATTGAGCTGTGAAAAAAGATGAAAATATTCTAGTCTGCTACATCTTGGCCGGAATTAATGTCACGCTGAGCACAGTAGATCAGAAAGTAAGCAGAAATACCAGATGGTCTTTTTCATATGCAGAGAACAAATAAAGATACGGGATTAGCCAATCTCTAATACAAACAAAGTCCAGGACATGAACTGGGAAGCCAAGAACATAAAACTGGGAACTTAAGAGACTGGGACAGGGGCAGGGAGGGGGGAAGCAAGGAGAGGAAGGGACCATCCGATAATGTAGGAGCTCAACAGCTCTACAACAACAGCTTCAGCCATGTTGAAAACTATAATTTCTTAATATAAATTAATGTTTTCATAATTTTGTCTGACTTAAAGTCACACTGATGTTCATTTCTTCTGCACAATAATTTATGTACGTTAGCACACTGTTAAAATAACTTTAATAGCCTGTGGAATTCCTTTGAGAGCTTGTTTACAATAGAAAAAAATCATTAATAACTGCAAGTAATAGGTATGTTCCATTTGTTCTTTGTTCTGCTTAGGCCCATGCTATCTTTTGCTTTCCAAAGTTCTGAAGTTGGGAAGCAGAATTTTGTTCTTCATTCAGAATTATTCTGTCTATTTGAGGTATTTTCTCTTTTTTTTTAATAGATAAATGTTAAAATTGGTCAGATTCTTCAAAATCTCTTGCTAATATTTTTTCTAGAGAAAAATTTTATGAAGAATTCATATGATAACATTATCCAGCCTTGGCATCCATGAACTTGAGCTGACCACCCTCTTACTTAGAGCTTTAATTTCTCTTTACAGTGCTCTGAGATTCTCAATATACAGGGCTTGGACATCATTAGTTAAGTTTATTCTAAGTACTTTATACATTGACAGTATTTTAAGAGGTACTGCTCTTACATTTACATAATTTAGTCTTCAATTGTTAATATATAGTCTTTCATTATTAATGTACAATTCATTTATAAAATAACTCAAGAGTTTTATTGACAAATTCACAAATGTTATCATTAGTCTGAAAGTGAAGAGTTTTAGTTATTCATATCTATTTTTGTTTTTGTTTTGTAACTCTCTTTCTTTTACTTACTTATTTTGGCAGTGCCAGGGATCTAACCCAGGTCTCCTATATGCTAGGCATGTGTTCCACCACCATCACATCC
>PVKC010040198.1:0-12383 GCA_004027635.1 Crocidura indochinensis | reverse complement strand
TGGTTTTTGGGCCACACCCGGTGGTGCTCAGGGGTTACTCCTGGCTGTCTTCTCAGAAATAGTGGCAAGGCAACCGCCACTGTGCTATCTCTGGATTTTACCTTTGTACATGATGTTAGCTGGGGATCTAAGTTCGCTTTTTTGCAAGTGGCTAGCCAGGTGTGCCAACACCACTTGTTGAAGAGGCTTTCTTTGCTCCATTTAGGATTTCTTGCACCTTTATCAAAGATTGTGATTGTATTTAGGTGATTGTATGTCTGGGGAACATTCTCTGAGAACTCAACCCTATTCCACTAATATGAGGGTCCATTTGTTTTGTTTCCCATTGCCTTTTCATCTGGCTTTTTCCCCTCCTTCTGGGGATAGGGTTTTGTTTTGTTTTGTTTTGTTTTATCTCAATAAGTGCTAGTCAGGATGCCTGAGCTATGAGCTGGCATCTAGACTTATGGTTTCACGTGGTGGAGTGACTAGCTTGTGGGTGAATAGCTTGCAGTGTGAGTTTCTTGCCTGCTAAAACCTTCATATCTGTGTGAATTATTTATTGCAGAAATAGCTACTAAACCAGCTTCTCCTATCCTTCCCAAATAGAGAGTACGGGATTCTCCTTTCCCTCTGAGGATGGTGGAACACTCAACCTACCATTCAACAAACACTTCCCCCAACTTTCTTTTTCCCTGACCTATTATTTTGTTATGTAAAAGCCCACCTGGATTACAGGGCCTTCCTCCACCTCGTTGGGCGGGGTCCTTGATAAAAATGAAAGGAGACTGGCTTTGGGCTTGAGAGAGAATGAGGACATGGCATAGAAAGCACATGGCAGAGGCTGCACATGGCACAGAAAAGCCATGAAGCAAAAATCAGATTAATTCCAATGAAACTTTAATTCACTGTCTTGGTGTATTATTTTTCTGCTGCTACCCTGCTTCATCAGACCCATCTGCCTGAGGGGTTAAATAGATACATGGTCCCTAGGATGGTCTCCCCCAACTCGTGGATATTTTTATTTTTATTTTACAAAGGATCACTAACCTAAGTCCAAGACTGCACTCTAGTTTGTAGAGCCTCCTCCTCAAAAGTGAGAGTTAGCACCTTCTCATCTCTTTTCACTCTCCATATATTCCAGAGATAAAGCCTTTTGATTTATATATGTAAACTCAGACGGGATTTGCCTTTGGGGGGATTTGGATTATCATTATAATATACGATCTAAGTTCATTCAAGTGGTTGTGAGTGGTTTTTATGAAGAAATAATGTTGTGCAATAATATTAAGTAAATGCAACAGAGCAGAGAGGCCAGGGTTACAGGGCTGTGCAACATAAGGGTCCCAGAGATAGTACAGGAAATATGATACTTAACAATCATGTGGAATATCTCATTTGATCATCAGAACGGTCATGATTCTCATCTCAGCCAGATTTATTCCTCAACACATCATCTGGACTCCTCAGAGTAGGCTACCATGGCCATGGGCCAACACTCCTGTAGGTACATTCTGTTCTCTCTGTCCTACTTCTGGGTGTGTACAGGGTTCCTTAGTCTTGCAAGGGTGTCTCCTGGGCTGTGGAGTGGGAGTGGAGGTGGAGGTGTTTGCTGTCACTGCAGGAGGGAGTTCCTCAGCCACTGGCTCTATCCCATGAGAGGGAAAAGTTTTTCCATGGAGCTGCAGGTTGAGCTCAGGCTCTATCCAGCTATGGAAACTTCCTCCTTATGGGCAATGGGGGCAAGGGATACATCATCATCCTATCCAGTCAGGAATTCATTCATGGGGTACACACAGTTGTGGAAGAGGATATTCGCCAGAGTAAGGAAATATGGCCCTTATGTGCAATATTCACTGGCTTTCACATCACTTATTACTCTTATATCTCAAGTTCATTTTATTTTGTTGTAAAGGCACCATTTCATCATGGCGAATGGCAGAGTACTCCACTGAGCACAGTTTCATCACTATGATTGATGGAGAAATACTCCACCGAGAACATGGTTTCCTCATTGTAAAGGACACAGAAGTACTTTGCTTTCATCACACGGTTTCACCAGTATGTTTCACCAAACACAATTTCATCACTGTGAATGGCTGAGAAGTGTTCCATTGAACACGTAGCATAGCTGCTTTTCCCATATCTGACAGTGTGCAGTTTTGTGCATGCCATATTTTATCTCCTGTTAACAGTATAATTGTTAACTGTCAACAGTGCTATGATAACAGTGGTACTGTGAACAAACACAGGATAAAAATACCTCTTTGTATGAATGATTTCCTCTCCTTATATAAATGACTGAGATAGCACTGCTCGATCATATGGAATTTTCATATTTCAATTCCTGGAGATGGCTCGGTAGCTATTCTAGACACAATTCTCAGGAGTCACTTCTAAGAGTGTTCATGGAGGCCATGTGATGTGGAGACTTAAATCCACAACTCCCACACGCAAAGCATGTGATCTAGCCCTTTGAGCTACTTCCTCAGATCTATTTTTATTATCTTTAAGGAATCACTACACTGTTTTCCATAGTGATATCACCAGTTTATACTCCCACCAAGAGTATCCCAGGGATTTTTTTTCTATCCACATCCTTGTAAGCATTTCTAATCTTGAGGGGTTTTTTTTTGTGGTACTAACTAAATCTTGTGTTGATAGTGTTATAGCCCTATTAAACCTCATCTTCTTTCATTTCAGAGAAAATAAGCGGCTCTGTAGAGAGAATCATGACAACTTTTACTCTCTTTTTTGGTTTGTTTGTGTGCTATACCTAGCAATGGTAAGGAGTTAATGCTGGCTCATGGCTCAGAGTTTGCTTATTGCAGGCTTGGGGGACCATATGGGTTGCTGAGGATCAAACCTGCATTGGCCTTGTGCAAGGCAAACACCCTAGTAACTGTCCTATCGCACTCCAACCCCCAAACTTTTACTCTTCGGGTTTGATTTTGTTTTTCTCTTTTGTTGTAGATAGACTACATGGACTAATGCTGTAGTTTGAAAAAAAAATCAGTCGCCTAAACA
The DNA here is from genome assembly GCA_004027635.1 of Crocidura indochinensis. NCBI lineage: Eukaryota > Metazoa > Chordata > Mammalia > Eulipotyphla > Soricidae > Crocidura > Crocidura indochinensis. The sequence continues at coordinate 9,377 of PVKC010040198.1, read as the reverse complement.
AATCACAAATCTCCAATTTCTTCTGAGTGTCATTGCCGAATGATATGCATATATTTTTCACTTGTAATAAGCAATGAGCTCTCTTTTCTACTTTTTAATGCTTTTGTTGGTTGGGGAAACAAATGAATGAAGACACTGTTCTCTGGACTACAGAGACATGAGGATTCTGAGCATTTGGCACTGAAATACAAGACAATGGTCAGTAATTCATTTAGAAAATTTTATCTGAGGATGAAATTGCCTTTCTTGTTTACTTGCTATGATTGGCATGTGTTGGTTTTGCTGTAATCAATCTTCCATCTGTTGGAAGTCAGTGGTTGAATTGGCTTTTTATTTCCTGTTGAGTAAATAACTTACTGAATAGAATTGCTGTTGTATCTATAAAAACATGAATAGCATCTCAAGACTATTTTTTATGGCAGTTCATTTTATCTAAGCATTCTGGAACCAGAGTGATACTATAGTGGGTAGGATGTTAGACTTGCATGCAAAAACATGCTGCTCAGATTTTGATCCCTGGCATCCCATATGGACCTCCTAAGCCTGCCAGGACCGTTCCCTGGTTAGAGCCAGGAGTAAGCCCTGAGCGCAGCTGGATATGCCTCCTACAACGTACAACAACAAAAGACATGGTTCATGTTTGCTCATCCTTAACTGATAATCAGTACTATCTAGAACTAAATTTACTGAGAGCAAAAGTCAATATATTAAAGGGTAATCATAGCTACCCATGCCACAGCACTAACTAGGTTGGGAGTTCTGTGGGTGAGTCCTATCTCATTTGAAGTTGGGATCTATATGCTACAGAGAAAAGGGTTTGATCAAATCATTCTGGGGGTTTTGTCAGGAAGTCATTAGTGCTCTTGTAAGAGCAGCACATGTATAGAGCCTTGCACACACAAAATTGAGGATGCACCTGTACATGTTCCCCTGACTACATACCCACACAGCTGTGTACACCCTCATGCATGTGTATAACTGGGCACAAAGCATTCCTTTGCCCAACCAGGTACACAATTAACTCTAGTCATGTTCTGAGACTAGTCTTGACAAGCCTGCTCCCTATAAAGATAATCTGATGGGGGTACAGTCTGGGGATGACTTGAAGACTGGGTTTTACTCAGGATAACCTTTATCCCTTGAGATAATCACTTTGCCTCTGCTCTCATTTACTCTTGTAGTCACACTGGAATCTCTCTCCTACCCACATGGTTCTTTCTCAGCTAACATGATTGTGGTTAGAGAGAGTACAAGTTTTATTTGAACATTGGTCACTATTAATCATTATTTTCCATGGCAAACATATGCTTGTGTTCATGCCTATTCAGCTCACAGGTCAGCTGTTCCTTCAATACAATCGAGTCGAATATGCTATGATAACCTGGTGGTTGTATGTAACATTTTCAGAGATGACACAGAGAAAGACCACTGCATTCTTTGTGAATTGCATCCCTGTTTCCTTTTGCTGGCTCTTAATGCTGAAGAAGCTGTCAATTAGTCTGAGACTGGTGTTTCTTTCAGCTCAGCTTCTCTTCATTTGGAAATTCTGGGACAGTTTGCGTAACTGGAGTCCTCAGAATACTTGTATCTTAATGTAGACACAATGTCAAATGCAGTGTTGTCAAGTTCTTATTTGTCTTCCAACCTAAATTAGATGCCACAGGATTAGCCAAACCTGTGGATGTTTGAGGATGCTCTCAAACCAATCTGGGTCAGTTTCCAGACAAATGTCAGTGAGGTTTGCTGTGTTACTGCATCTCCTTTACATCAGAGAGCAAAGAAGAAAGGACATATGAGGCTCTTTGGAAGTTCCCTGGAAGTGTAAATATATCCTGTGAGCTCCATAGAACTGGAGACTTCTGATTATTTTTATCCCTAGGAACTAACAAAGCTTATAGTCAAATATTTCAGTAAATCATCTCAAAGGAAAAGCTAGACAGACATTTAACCTAAGAAACCAAAATCTTTTCTCTCAGTGAAGGGAGCCTTTATGAAACTTGTGACGCTGGTGTTAGAAACCCAGGATTCAGGTTTGATTTCTTTTTCTTATAATCTGCATACTTATTTAACCTTACCTAAAAGGTCTATGAAGATTTATATAACAAAGGAATTTCTTGGGAATGCAAATCTGACTAAACTCTTACTTTCCAATGTTAAGTGCCTTTTGGATCAAGTCTAGGTTCCTTGTGATTTACAATGTCCTACCCTGTCCCCACCTCAACAATATCTGGCTGTAGGCTTTGTCTGGAAACAAGCTTGTTGGTCATAGAGCTCTGTATTTTTCAACAGAGAAGCCAAATCTATAGCTTTGAAGGCCAAGAAAACAGTGCTGAAGAGTGTCCACAGCATACAGATGCTGCATTGCCCAAAGTTCTATGGTTCCAATGGCAGTCCCATATACGCTCAGTAGAACGCCCTTTGGATAAACCAGCTGGACTTCTCTCCTATCATCAAGTTCCCCCTGAGGACTGAGTCTGCCATGACACATAACCAGACTGAGACCTATGTCACAGACCCTGATGAGAAAGCTGTTCAAGCCCATTTTAGGATCACTGACATGGGAATCCTCAGTTTACAGCCCAGAGTAGTGGGTTCCCATTTGAAAGTTCCCTCTTGGATTAGAGTAAAAAGTTGGTTTTTATGTGCCTAAAAAGAATGAAACGAAACACACAACATACTTGTGAGAGGAGTGTTGCCTGGTACATATTCTATAAGTCTGTTACTATTTTATTACCTTTATTATAGAAACTTATCAAAGTATATCCCAATATGCTTTTTAAGCACTTATAAGTATAAATTGTACTGCTTCTTTTATTGAGTGGGGAACAATTGGTGGTGCTCAGGGCTTACTGCTTGCTTTGGCCTAAGGGGATCACTACTACTGTTGCTCAAGGGACTTTATGGAATGCTAGGAACAAAATCTGGATCATCAATATGCCAAACAAGCACCTTAACTACTGTACTCTCTGACTCCTGCATTGTTTGAATGAATAGCTCAGCTATTGCCTAGAACACAGTCAGTGACTCTCTGAGACAGCAAAGTTTGCTGTGTACTTACTATGTTATGTTGTAATGTAATATTCTGGGATGATATGATCTCTCAGATCTTCTTGGCTCTCTGGATGGGGAATGGCGGGTAACAGGTCAAGATTTATGATAGGAGATGAGGACAGAGTGCTGTGTAAATTGAGCAAAGATCTTAGCAGAGGCATTATTATAGCTTAATAGCAGAAGAAAGCCATAGCAGCTGGTTTAGGGGAAAGAGAATCCAGACTGGATAACTAAGGGCTTAATTGCAAAGGTTTGGAAAACCAGGGTGAGGAAGAACTCAGGGACTGGGAGCTGCAGAGAGGCCAGTTCAGCTTGTGAAAAACTTTCTTGGTTACTTTGATTAATTTGAACTTTATTATTAGATCAAGGCTTGGTTAACAAAATTATTTATTTTGTGAGGCAAGATAATTTTTATTTGAACAACCTATATATTCTATATTACATTTACATAACATATACCTAGATATATGATATATATTAATATATGTACTATATAATATAAAATATATGTGTGAGAGAGGAGAGAGGTATTCAAGAGTGAAAACAGTTTGAAAGAACAAAAAACAACTGATAATGTTGATTAGAAAAGTAGCGTGAGGCTGTCACTAATGCAAATCAAAACAACAATGAGGTACCATCTCACGCCACAAAGACTGGCACACATAATAAGAACAATCAGTACTGGAGTGGATATGGGGAGAAAAGAACTCTCATACACTGCTGGTGAGAATGACCTCTAGGTCATCTTTTATGAAAAACAATATGGAGATTCCTCATAAAACTGGAAATTGAGCTCCCAAATGATCCTGCTACACCATTCCTAGGGATACTCTAGGAACACAAAAATACAATTCAAAAATACTTTCCTCACACCTATATTCATCGCAGCACAATTTACAATAGCCAGTCTCTGGAAACAACCAAGATGCTCTTCATCAGATGAATTGCTAAAGAAACTGTGGTACATATACACATTGGAATATTATGCAGCCAGGAGGAGAGATGAAGTCATGAAATTTATCTATACATGGATGAACATGGAAACTATTATGCTGGATAAAATAAGTCAGAGGGAGAGAGACACAGAATAGTCTCACTTATATATGGGTTTTCAGAAAAATAAAAGACATTATTGTAATAATACCCAGAGATGAGGGCCAGAAGGACCAGTTCACAATATAAAGCTCACCTCAAGGAGGGTTGAGTGCAGTTAGAACACTAACAACTACCATGACAATGTTAATGAGTAAGGGAAGTAGAATGCCTGTCTTGAATACAGGCAGGGGGTGTAGGTGGAGGGAGATGGGGTGCATTGGTGGTGGGAATGTTGCACTGGTAACGGGGTATTCTCTTTGTGAATGAATCCCAAATACAGTCCTGTTTGTAATCATGATGTTTAAATAAAGATATAAAAAGAAAAAAGTATCTTAAGGCCCAGCCCTGTCTTCTAGCAATTGAGTTACTGCATAAATTAGGAACTCAGGAATGCCATTTTACCCCCAGGTCAAAAGGTCAGAGAAGCACCAAGACATAGAGAAGGCTTCTAGATACCCAAGCTGGGCTCCACTCACCTTCAGCTCCATATGACTGGCAAATCATAGAAACTGAGGCACTCAAAAGTGCCATTTTGTTCTCAGAGAAGGAGGCCAGAGAAGAACATGACTGCTAGGTCTGAAGTGCATTTCTTCACCTCTTAATACTTCACAGTAAACATACAAAGACATCCTAACTCTAGTCGACCTGCATTACAACTCCACACAAGAAGCACCTCCAGACCACAATAGTGGTCTCCTCTCTTTGTCTCTGAGGATTATTGCAAAAATAATATTTTATTTTTCTTAAAGCCCATAAATAAGTGAGACTATTCCATGTCTATCTCTCTCCCTCTGACTCATTTCACTCAGCATAATAGATTCCATGTATACCCATGTTTAGGAAAATTTCATGACTTCATCTTTCCTGACAACTGCATAATATTCCATTGTGTACATGTACAACAGTTTCTTTAGCCATTCATCTGTTGAAGGACATGTTGGTTGTTTCCAGAGTCTGGCTACTGTAAATAGCACGACAATGAATATAGGTATGAGGAAAGTATTTTCTAATTATATTCTTGTGTTCCTAGGGTATATCCCTAGGGGCGGTATAGTTGGGTCGTATGGGAGCTCAATATCCAGTTTTTGGAGGAATCTCCATATCGTTTTCCATAAAGGTTGGGCTCGACAGCATTCCCACCAGTAGTGAGTAAGAGTTCCTTTCTTTCCACATCCCTGCCAGCACTGCTTGTTCTCTTCTTTGTAATGTGCACTGTTATGCCAGAATTAATTTTGTAAGGGCATTGAGCTGAAATTATGGTTAAGTCTTCAGGTCAGGGTATATCAAGCCCACAGATTCCTGAAATGGAAGGTTTAATCTCTTAAGATGTGGAGTTCTGTTGGACTGGGCAGAGAAGCTGAGCTATTGATGAAATGGTTTCCTGATTTTAAGGGTCCAGAAGTTATTTCTTTTGTTTGTTTTTTTTTGGGGGGGGGACCACACCCAGTGATGCTCAGGGGTTACTCCTGGCTATACGCTCAGAACTCGCTCCTGGCTTGGGGGACCATATTGGAAACCAGGGGATCGAACCGCAGTCCGTCCTAGGCTAGCGCAGGCAAGGCAGGCACCTTACCTCCAGCACCACCACCTGGCCCCCAGAAGTTATTTCTTGTTCCACATTTTCGAGGAAGGTTGATTAAATCTTGGTCTTGAGGGAATAGGTCCTTGAGATGGTACAAAAACAGGTTGTGTCCTGCAAAGTTTTGTAAATGTTCTATTTTTCTACATTGAAAGCATCTTACCTGAACTAGAGATATTTGTTTTGGGACCCTCAACCTGTTGCCAGGGAGACAAAGACAGGGAGCTGAAAGACAATATCTCATCCAATGAAATCCTCTGCCACACCTCAGGCAAATTCCAGGTGATGGATCCTACCCTACTCAGTATTCATTCTCCACCCAGGTCTCCACCCTGATTCTTACTAATAAAATGCCTGGGTCTCAGGAAGGCATCATTCTCCTCTAAGTCTGGTCTTCCTCCACTAAGCTACCTTCCTTCTTAGAAGTGGAAGGCTGTGTGTTGGAATTCCAGACTTACATGTTGGAATTTTTGAACCGGTTTTTACCCCCCTTTCACTGTGTATTATTTCCTACATTGGCATTTGCTTCCAGACTGTGTCTCTCCAAGTCCTGCTTTTGGAGCCTGAGGCTTCCTTCTCATATAGCACCTGAAGCAGTGATGACTGGTGCGATGTTAATTCATGGTTTCTTAAGTGGATTTTACAGGCCTGGGTTTTTAAGCTGTGTCTACTTGGTTCAAAGTTGTGACAATGGCTTGGTTTTTGGTTGAAGGACCCTGAATCTTCCTCACACAAATTGGTACCTTCTTTCTTACAACTGTCAAGACAAAACATACTGATGTAATTTATGCGTTGGTGTCTCTGATTGTGGTTTTCCTTGTTATTTTAGTTCATATGTATCGTGAGATGAAAAAGAATGTGGGCTGAATACTCTAATTTCACACTCTTAAGTTTCTGAAGCGCTTTCCAATGTTTCTAAAAGACCTGTAAAGCCAAAACTAGAAAGGCAGATCTGATGATCACAGGTGGTCAAGCCAAAAGCCCTGAGGTTGTTATTCCTCCACCTCATACTAATGCTATCCAAAAGAGCCTCTAATTGCTTTAACTGATGATATTGGCTTGCAAAGAGAATCAAATTCCAAAATGCCCCAATCAGAAGCTGAATCAGAAGGCAGGCCTGTAAGAGTCTCACCTAATCCCTCCACCACAGCTATTTAGAGTGTGTGGAATAGACTCAATTTCCCTACAATGGCTACTTATTAGGGAGATTAGTATTAATACAGAATAAGAAATAAATCTACCTTACCCATAATGTTTCTGCTAAGATATCAAAAAATCTCTCACAAAGTCAGACTGCTATCTTGGAACATTGCAATTTGTTTCTTTTTCTCCTGGCAGCTTGATTTGTAACATTTTCATTATATTGTAGCTTAGAATATCTATTAATTTTGTAAACTTGATACTCAATTCTCTTCCTGAATTTGCAAAGTTATTGGCTATCATTTCTTTATGAAGGTAAAATTATATTAAATTAAAGATTTAACTGTTTTATTTTAAATTTTATTTTTGTGCCACACTCAGTGATATGCAGGGATCACTGCTGGTGGGCTCTGGAGACCATAGATGGTTCTGGGAATCCATCACCAGGTCATTTCCATGCAAGGCAAGTGCCTTACCAGCTATACTGTCTCCAATTCCCAATTAATTTTATAAAAGATAAAATTTCTTTTAACTTTAACAAGAAATACTTTGGTATTTTTAAAAATGTGAACTCTCGGGGCCCGGGAGATAGCATGGAGGTAAGGCATTTGCCTTTCATGCAAAAAGGTCATCGGTTCAAATCCCAGTGCCCCATATGGTCCCCCGTGCCTGCCAGGAGCAATTTCTGAGTATGGAGCCAGGAGTAAACCCTGAGCACTGCCGGGTGTGACCCCCCCCAAAAAAATGCGAACTCTCTACCCTATAAAAATCTATATACTCAGGTAATGTATAAAAATGTGGGTATTTACATTTTTTCATAATTTCCCTGAAGATTCTTTTAATAGATATTCTAAGGATTAAAGTTAAAGAAACAGCTGGATAAGGACTTTGAGACTCGTCTACAATCTACTTGTGGAAGGGTCTAGATAAATAATGAGACTATATCACTCCATCCTCGATTTCTCCACTAATGGAGGCACATGGGTGTTCTTATTTTACTGGGTTTTATAGACAATCCTCCAATACACGTGTGAGTGCATATCTTTGATCTTGATGTTTTTATACAAATAAAAGGATAAGATAGAAATATAAATATAATGGAAATATTTTAAGCAATAAAAAGTTTTCCTCTTGCTATGTTTGACAACATGGGTGGCCCTGGAGGGTGTTTTGGTTTGAAATCAGTCATAGGAAAACAAATGCTAAATTACTTCACACATTTATTGATGGAGAAACAAAACAAATTAATAAATAACATGAAATAAATTCAAAGATGGGTGCTAGGCAGAGTGTAGCAGGGGCTGTGGTAGAAAATAGGTAAAAGATTCAGCTGTGTGCTGGTACATGGAAATCTGGCTTCACTGACTGGCATGGTGCTCACATATATCCAACCAAATCCTTATTTGGAACTTATGAAAGTTGTGCTCCAATATAATTTAGAACAAACATCTCACTTAAAGTTAGGAGATTATTAGTGGCACTAAAAAACTATAGCTCTTACTTAAACTATCATTTTGTGGTACTTAATTTTTCAAAAATTCCAGTGCATATGAAATCCTTTATATGCTAGATGGATTTTATTTAATTATGCTTCCCTATTCCTGGTGCTTATGAGGAGGAAAAGGAATTTATAACTTTCTTCCTGATAATAGGTAAATGGCAGAGTGTTTCAGTGTTAATTAAAAATCAGCCTTAGGGCTCCAGGAATCAAACTCCCTCTGGGACACCAGACATGTGCCAGTTTTGATATGACATCATGGCAATGAGGAAATGGCAACAACTTGATCTAAGAGCAGGTTGTTTTATCTCATCCCCTAATGATAAGATGAAATCAGAAGACACATTATCCTTTTATCTGTGCAAAAACCAGCATCGCTGACTACAGAAGACTGACTGTGAAAACCATGACTGGGCAGAACTTATCCTAGGACCAATAAGAAAGACCCTAGCCTAGGCTTTGGCCTATGATCTGTACAACAACCAAGATCTCTAATTCCAGATATCTGATTGAGACAACTGCAACTGAGCAGAACTTCTGGAAACATAATGAAAGACTCTATCCTAGGATTCGTCTTGCAAACGCCAAGACCACAAATTATAGAAGACTCACTAAAAAGGTGTTGGAACAACTTCTAGAACCATAAAGAAGGAATCTATCCTAGACTCCATACAATGTTCTGTGAAAATATCAATATCTCTAGTTACAGAGGCCTTATTTTATCATCCACGACTGAACAGTTTCCAAACACCACAAAAAGACCTAGGGGTGATTAAAAGAGCATGTATAGAGCCAGTAGTTATTCCCATGACAGTATATTTCAAGGGAGGAGAAAGCCATAGCCCTTTCTAATCTTCCCAATATTTACTGTGCCTATGCAAAAGAGGGGGGAAAGGAAGCAAAATTCTTTTTTTTTAATTTAGTCTTGTGATTATTGCTTAGTTGTTGTTTGTATTGTGGTGGTGCTTTTTCTTTTCTTTTTTTTTTTTTTTTTTTTTTTTTTTTTTTTTTTTT
>PVKC010040197.1:0-12395 GCA_004027635.1 Crocidura indochinensis | reverse complement strand
CAAAAGACAGATCAAAATGACATTGAGGAAACAGAACTTTTGAAATCACGGACAAAGACTTCATTGTAAGTTCTACTCCTTGACCTGTGCAGAGACTGAGACCTCTAGATACAAATGTCTGATATCCAGATCAGAGCAGAAGTCTTCCATACAGCACGAAAACATCAAGGAAGGGCAAATGAACTTGAAAAGAGTCTATAGATAATCCCATGATGATATATTCCAAGGGGGAAGAAACCTGTATCTCTTAGGCCAAGGAGATTCCCTTTTCGAATGACCCCAATTTTTAATGTGCCTATTCAGAAGGAAAAAAAAGGGGGGGAGGGACGGAGAGATAGCATGGAGGTAAGGCATTTGCCTTTCACGCAGAAGGTTATTAGTTGGAATATCAGTGTTCCACTTGTTCCCAGGCATGCCAGGAGCTATATCTGAGCATGGAGCCAGGAGTAACCCCCTAAACACTACCGGGTGGGACCCCAAAACCACAAAAGAGAGAGAGACAAGAAGCTCAAAATAATCTTTTTAAATTTATTTTTCTTATTACTATTTTATTTTTCTCTTATCTAGTTTTTGTCAACCTTCTTATTTTGGTGTAGATATATAAGTAGTAGTCCACTAATTTTACTTATATAAGTACTTTTTCTTTCTTCTTTTCTCTTTGATTTTTTGCGCTCTGTCATTTTTTTTTATCTCAAGACCATGGCAATTATATGGTGCATATCTTTATCACTGCAGTGCTCACTAGATGTCTTATTTGATATGTCTTTGTAAAATGTTGTGGTGTTTCACCTTTTCTTTTCCCCTTCTCTCAAACTGAGGATGAGAGCTGCTAGAAGGACTCTGCCCATTGTAGGCATACTTAATTTTTACCCCATTATATTACAGTACTCTTCCCCAAACAAAACCACAAAACTTGAACTCTCTAATCCTGCCTCCCAATCAGAGGGAGAAGCAATGGAGACACCAAGCCCAATCAGATATAAGATCACTAAGTAATAAACCAGAAACAGAGAGAGTCACTCAATGTAGAAGACCCCGGGGAGAGGGTGGAGGATATGGGAGGCAGAATGGGAACGGAGGTGGAGGGAGGACAACTTGGTGATGGGAATTCCCCTGATTCAATGTTTATATGTAACTGGAATATTACTGTGAATGACATGTAAACCACTATGATTAAAATAAAAAAATAAGATAAAAAAAAGTTGAAGTGCATTTTCAAAAAAATTAATAGATTAACAAATGAAGTTCGGCAAAGGAGAATTAATAAATTTTTGCCAAGTTCTTGCTAATGATCCTGATGGTTAAGACACCATTTAGAACAGTGAAACTAACAAGCTAGATATTGAAACATAATTTATGTTAGACATTTATAGTATTAAAGTGGTTATAGTTTCTCATAATCCTAAACACCTGCATAAGCAAATATATTTGTGTACTGAACCTAGATAATAATAAAGAAAATAGAAGGAAATAAGTCAAACAGTTAGTGGAGCAAAAATAAAAAATAGAAATAGCAGTAAATACAGAAAACACCATAACACATGACTTTAGAAAGCAAAGCATACACTTAAATCTGACAATCATTTCAGCTCGACTAATATAAACTGAACTTTTAGTCTTTTCTCCAAAACCTGTTTTTCTGTATGGACGATTCATCTTCGCAAAAGTCAACTCCCAAAATGCAGTGTTCAAGATGACAATTCTGTCATTTTTATGTTTTTTTCTTATTACTTTCTAATTATGACTAGGTAAAATAATATTCACTCTTATTTAAAATTACAGATAAATCAGAAAGTCACCATGTTTATCATATTTCCAGAGCTGAACTTGCCACCTGTTCTTCCATGATTACTTATATCTGCTAGAGAATCAGAAGTTAGATTATTTTGTTCAGTACACATTGAACCCGATTTTTATCTGCTCAATATTTTTGAGCAACTTACTATTTTATTAGATTATCTAAATAAATTTCTATAGTATCTAAAGTGTTTTATTATCTATCTAAATCTATGTAAAGCTTAGAGCCAAATCTGAATATTTACCATAAAACATATCTTAACCAATTTTATTCTGTTACAGGGTGATTTTTCTGTCACATGATATCAATTTAATTTAATTTCCTATATTTTGCTTTCATTTACATTGAGCCAAAAAAAGTTTTTGGAAAACCCAAATTTTTCAAAGAACTGTAGAAAACATAAAAATAATTCTTAACTGAGAATTTTGTTTGTAGCATGACATTTTTGATATTCTTGGATGAGGATTAGAGTTTTTTGTGTGAATTGGTATTATAAATAAGTAATAAATTTTATAAATAAAATTAAATAAATAACAATTATAAATAATCTTTTTTACATAAAGTAAATTAATTTTGCATTAGTTCTCTTTATTATTTACTGTTTTATTTTGATAAATGTTTTCAAATTAATGAACTGTTTGAACACTGATGACTTTTTAAAACTAAATTATGGTAATCTAAATGTTAAAAACCTTCAATACACAGAATGATGAATCTTAGTTTTCTTTTGCCTTTCAGAAAATATTACAAGACAAATACAATATCCTATAACACTGTACTTTTCTCTTAATTTATTTCAATCAAAGGAGAGTTAAAATATCAATAAGATCATATATAATTTAACTTTATTTAAAGAACTACTCAAGGGAGGAGCTGGGTCTGTTGGTAAGTGATAGAATATCTGCCTATGTATGAGGCTCACCACTAGATTTCTGCATCACCAGAAAGAGGTGTTTTTTTCTTTTTAATAATTGCATGGAACCAAGAAACTAGAAAATATGGAATATCCCCAAGTATTGTATATTGTTGGTTATTTACTTGTGTGAATTGGAGCAGAATATCACAAACTGTTATTATTTTTCACAAACTAAATCTCATGAAATAATAATAAAGGGGAAAAAATGTCCAGGTGACTAGGACAAGAAAGGGGCCTGAGTGGTGGTACAAGCGTTAATATAGGACAGTTTAGTTCGATTCCCCGGTATCTCATATAGACCTCCAAGCCAGGAGCAATTTCTGAGCTCATAGCCAGAAGTAACCAGGTGTGCCACAAATAATATTAATAATAATAATAATGATAATAATAATAAATGAAGTATCAATAACTGTAGAAATTTCTTTAGTACATTTACCTTTCTCCAAGTGCAAAGATGGTCGCCATTTACCTTTTACCTACATATTAATTGATCCTTTGCAACACTGTTTGAAGACTAAGGTATTTATTATTTAAAATTCTTCTTAATTAAACGGATAAAGTACAGTTTTCATATAGAGTTGTTATTCTCTTTTTCTGTTTCATAGTAACATATTCTACTTCAAATCAATCAGTATTTTGTATGTGTGTGTATGCATTTATGTATTCAGTCACATAAAATCCTCACAATCTGTTAATCAATATAGAAGCAGAAAATTGCATTGAACTTACCTGAGGAGCTGCTCCAACTCCACTCAGATTCACTCCCAAATTAAACTAACATCACTGTATCATCTTTCTTTTGTAGCACAGCAGTTCACATACTTGAAGAAGTCTCAATGGCTTGCTTAACAAGAATAGCAAAATCACATTCTTATTTCTGACTCATTTTCACATTATTTTGATTAAGATTGTCCTGCTGGTAAAAAACATATCTTATTCATCATTTTCAAATAAAGAGGTTTCACCAAAAGTAATGACTACAGTAATTAAGCAATTCATAAATGTTGAATGTGTGTTGATTATGTAATTGAATTTTTGGAGATGAATACATGTTTATACTTTCTGGACAGGATGGGGGATTGTTTTAGATTATTATCAAGGTTAAGGGTCACCAGGTTCATTTATGTAATCAAAAGCAGTTATACCCCTTATTTAGATGAAAAAGATAAATTCCTACAGAAACTGCTTTATGATATTTTATCTTACAAACCATACTTCTTATAAACTTTTCTGCCCATATACTATATCTCTTTTCTTCTCCCAATATTTTGTATACTTGGTAACAACATTTACTACGAGGATTATAGTGCATATAAACATTTAGTACATGGATTATAGTGCATAGAGACATTTAGTACATGGATCACAGTGCTTAGAGACATTTAGTATATGGATTATAGTGCATATAGACCAAGATAAGTCTTAATTATACAGTAGATATTGTTGACAATAAAACTATTTCCAAAAAAATTTGTTCACAGTGCATTTTTCTCACTAAGGTTTTAAAATATTAGTAGTAAGATACAAATTACAATAATGTTCTCTACAAAATACTACATATGTATGTGTGAGGTAGTAGCATTTTTAAAATGTTACTTATGGAAATATTCACATCACAAAACACAATTGAATGAATTTGAATAATTGTCATTTTGTAAGTAGCGTGTAGAAGCGAGAGAACTCTAGGGAAGTTTATTTGGGAGCTATTAACACACATTTGTAATTATTATAATTCTAAGAAAATTTAAATTTCAGTCACTTTTTGAAAGATATTTTTTGGAGGGGGGATTGGGTCACACCCGGCGGCACCCAGGAGTCACTTCTGACTCCACGCTCAGAAATCGCTCCTGGCAGGCAAGGGAGACCATATGGGATGCCGGAATTCGAACCATTGTCCTTCTGCATGAAAGAAAAACACCTTACCTCAATGTTATCTCTCAGGCTCCTGAAAGATGTTTTTAATTAGTTATGATAGCTTCTTCTTTATTTGTGTTTTATGAAGCTTTATTTATTGATTGATTGATGTTTTTTGGGACACACCCAGTGGCACTCAGGAGTTATTCCTGGCTCTGACTCAGAAATCACTCCTGACAGGCTCTGGGGACCATATGGGGCGTTGGGGATTGAACCTGGGTCCCTCCCAGGTCTGCTGTGTGCAAGGCAAATGCCTTACTGCTATACTATATCTTTAGCCCCTGAAGATAGCTTGACTGTGGAATATTTATATGTTAACCCATATCTGTAAGTAAAATTCAAAATTAAGATGAGCTGAATCCTGATAGATTTTTATTTACTTGATATCAACAAATAACTATTCATAACCTGTTTTTTCCTAAAATAATTTAAAATACTGATAATGAGTGACTATTTTGTATATATTTGTATTAATCTTAATATCACAGATTTTATTAAACAACAACATTAACATAGGAAAAATCATTAACTGTATGACTAAATCAAATTTGTTAGAATCTCTCATTTTATATTTTAATATTAGGAGAGAGAGAGAGAGAGAGAGAGAGAGAGAGAGAGAGAGAGAGAGAGAGAGAGCGAGAGAGAGTACAATGGATAAGAAACCTGTGAGGCTTAGGGTGAACCTGCTTTGATAGTTGGCCGCTCATGTTGTTCCCCAAGCTCCTACAAGAGTGAAATCTAAGCACAGAAAAACACCCCTGGATGTGATGCCAAAAAACCTCTAATACTGAATTGAATAAAAGTAAAATGAATCAATTTTGATTATTTTAATTCCTAATGGGGAGCATGGGCAATGATGTCTATAGATAAATGTGTGAGAATTTTTAATTTTTATCTAATGATAATGAAAAATAAATTTTATTTGCTGTCAACATGGTAGGAATTCTGAAGTTGTAATTATTGTGGGACCAGATCAATGGGAAGTGGATTGTGGTGAAGGAGACAGTTTGTGATCACAGGTACAGAATTCTTTTTCATTCTACTCTCTAATTCAAAGTTTTTCATACAATATCCAACACCCTTCATCAGTATACACTTCCTGCTATTAATTTCCCTCCTGTTCTACCCTCTGTTTGCTTCTATGGTAGACATTTTTTCTTTTCTTTTCTTTTCTCTTCTCTCTCTCTCTCTCTCTCTCTCTCTCTCTCCCTGTCTCTTTGTTACTTTCTCTGTCTGTCTCTCTCTCTGTCTCCCATCTGTCTCTCCCTCACATCCCATTTTAGACACTGTGATTTGTAAGATTGTTATTGATAGGATATCATGCCTATCACATTATCTTTCAGCACCCAGTTCTGGTCCAGAGTGATCATTTTCCATCTCTCATTGTCATAGTGATCCCTTCTGTCCTCAATGCACTCCCTTGCTCTTTGTGACAATCTTTCCACCATGCACTGGTTCCTGTACCTCTTCTCTATTGTCACTGGTAAGTATTACCATACGATTTTTAATACATGTTGTGTATGTAAACATTTCAATGTGATAATATTACTGACCCTACCCTGATGGGTGATTCTGCTCTACCCTAGGGCATTCTGCTCCCACCCTAAGGTGGTACCTGATTCTGCTTCCACCATTGGATGGTACCTGATCCTACCATTGGGTGGGACCTGAGTCTGGGGTATAAAAGCAAGGGTCTGTGGAAGGTGAGGGGTTTTTGGCTGGAACTGATGCTGAGGCTTTTGGCTTCAGTCTTGTCCTCCGAATAAAGCTGATTTAAGGTGTCTGCCTTGCAAGCGCTAGCCAAGGAAAGACCGCGGTTCGATCCCCCGGGGTCCCATATGGTTCCCCCAAGTCAGGGGCAATTTCTGAGCGCTTAGCCAGGAGTAACCCCTGAGCATCAAACGGGTGTGGCCCGAAAAACAAACAAACAAAAAAAAGCTGATATTTTCACAGGCCTGACTGCCTGCTAGTCTTTTACCCACTGCATTGACCTTAGAACCTCCGGCTGAACAGGGTGGCAGATGTGTGCTCCGAGCTGGAGGAAAAAGAATTCATCCTCCATTCCTCTATCAGTCAACCTCATCAAGGGCAGTATTGGAACAATACATACTACTTTAATAAATACTGTTTTATATTACATACTATTTTTTTCTTCAAATCAGTGCTATCATTCTAAGATTTTGACCTCTGGGATACCTCGAGTACCTTCAGGCAGCTAGTTTCAGAAGTGTTAAAGTGTAGTGTCAAAGAGAACAAACAATTTGAGGTTGAGGAAATATACACATGTCAGGTAACTAGAATGAAATATTTTATATTGAAACCAGCCTAGGGATCAATATTAGAAGCCCAAAAATTTACCCAAAGACACGGTCTTTGCCTTTTTCTTCCTCCAAAATAAATCTCAGTTCACCATTTCCCAAAAGCCTATTATTGACTTTGATTGATTTAAAAATATGACAGTATTTAGGGTCCCAGATTTCACGGAAATTTTGCCACTCTGTCAACTACTATCTGCCACCCTACCCCCTTCCTAAAAACATGCTTTCTGGTCTCTCTTTTCCTATTAGAGTCAATCTTTTGTCTGATAAAAAATATGCTCATTTAAGACCTCAGTCTATCATCTTCCAGTTTATCCTCTTGTTCCCAATGAGGGTCTCCTTTTATATATCACTGTATCTCCTCATTGTCTGGCCCTCTGGCAGCTAAAGAGCTGCCATCATGAATGAATAAAATAGAAGTAAAAAGTTCTACAGGGACAACCCACTCAAGGAGAGTTGTATTTTTTACTCTATATAACAGAAACAGTCAAGCTTTGTGTGGTTTGGGGTTGCTTTATCTTCTTGACAAATCTCAGGAACTTCTAAAATTAAAGAAAAAAAAAACCATAAACCCTGTACACATACACTGGAGACTTGGAATTTGTCTGATGTGACAATCCTGCCCTGGGAAATAATAATATAATTTTTATGGAATTAAGGAAGTACATGAAAAATAACTTTGAATAAACAAAACCACAAACTTCTGACTGGCAGAATTGATCAGTAAAAATAGCAATGAAATAATTGTGACTATTATATTACAGTATTCCCCAATTAGAAAGCAGATTTCCAGTAATACATGTCTATGTGTGAGGTATAATTATGTTTTATTCCTTGTACCTTCCTCATTCAAAATGTTCACAGGCCACTCATAAATATGCATGATTTTCCCTCAAAAGCTTTCAAATGTGTATTTACTTTTATTTGTCTTAAATTTATTCAGCTTATAGCTCAATAAATATACCCTGCCTACTTCTTTCTGAAGACTGAATTGGCCATTTCATAACTTATACTTTCATAACTTATAACCAGTTTATTTGTCAATAAATCCCATTGCTTTTATTTAACTGCTGCTCTTACAAGTTTTGGACAACAGAATGGGAAAATACTAGTATTCCTTTACACTGTTACTCTATCCATATTATTTTCCTGTGTTTCCTTTCTTAGGAATGTGATCAAAACTCTGATTCTGACAAATCTTTCAATCACCATCTATGCCCTCACCTTGGAAATATAAGTGGTTGTTGATTTAAATTACTAAGGATTGTTGATTTCAATTCCAGTATTTCTCAAATCTATACTCATTTTTTAACACCATTACATTTCCCAGAACTGTCTTTGACCTTTGCCCTATTTGTTAGTACTGATTTGTATTCTATTCTTCTGCACCTAGTATGTCTCTCTACCAGACTCACACTTTCAAAATGCAACTCTATTGATATATTATATTATATCATATCTCTAGACAGTAAAAACTGCATTTAATTACATTTGTTATGTATTAAATATTGTATATCATGTGAATAATTTCATTCATATTTTTTACTTGCCATACTGTACAAAAAATACACAGAGCTATTATCTCTAGACCTATTGTGCTTTATTGCCTACTCATCCTTCTTGGACTGAAGTGAAATTCCACACAGTTTATATACTTTTAAGATCATGTTAAAGATTCCACATGTTAAAATTTCCCTAACACCATATACATCTTATTTGTAACATCTGTCAGTGCTGAAATTTTCTATGATTTAATGTGTTTATTTGACTACTATCTGTTTAAAAATAAAAGCAAACAGCATTGGGGTAGTGAAAGTAATGTATAAATTAATACTCATTTGTTAAAAAATTAAATAAAGTTAGACCTATTTTAAAAAAAAGCATGTAGATAATCTATCTTCCCAGTAACAATGAGATAGGTTAATCTTTTGAATAAGAGGTAAAATTATAGGGGAAAATATAATTGCCCAGTTCTATGTTTCAATACATTTTATAAAGGCAAAATAGATGAGAGAGGTGACAATGGTCACCTAAAGCTAAAATAAAATGTAAAATATCCAGATTGATTTTAGATATAGTCTGGGATAAAATAATATTTTTCTGTTGTAATTTGACTTTCATTGATTCCTTAAATTCCTTCTGATCAAAGAAGTCATCACATGTTCCCCAGCTCCATTCAAATCTACATGCTATATCACCAACTATTTCTTATTATGTTTAAATATTTTTGCTTTTGTTTATTTGTTTGTTTTAGCCACACTCTTTGGCGCTCAGAGGTTTGCCACGCCTCCATAAATTTTTAGGGAAATTCAGTTCACCAGATGTATCCTCAGATTTTCCTGGTAGGGCAAACTGAAATAACCCTCACTGAATTCCTCAAAAGGCCCGCTGTGGATGTCTTTTTGCCCCTGCATGGATAGTTGAGAAATTCCTTTAGAGAGCATTTTTAGTTACTTGACTGTCCTTTATAATTCTTAAGGAAAAAAATGTGGTCTTTATTAAATAATTGGCTAAAGAAATTCCAGCACGAAAGATTACAAGAGAACCCCTTTTTTGGAGCTTATAAGTTAAAATAATGTTTTTTTTTTTTTTTTTATGTTCTTGTAGCTGAAGTTCTGGGGCAATTTGAGGTTAATTGATAAAAACTGTTTTGAGTAACTTTGCTTTGTTATGGTAATTATCATCCTTAACACCTGTGGCTGGCTAGAAAAACCTCTGTCTTGATGTAGATGTGTTAACCCCACATACACTGTGTGTGGTTATTATTTTTTCAATATTATTCTGTTCATCTGTCCATGTTCCCGCTTTTCTTCTTGTGAAGGATTCCATCCCACTAGACTTGCTGAGATGCATGACGTCTGCAGCAAGGGTTACTCCTGGATATATGCTCAGAAATAGCTCCTGGCTTGGGGAACCATATGGGACTCTGGAGTATTGAACCATGGTCAGTCCTAGATTTGTGCATGCAACTCAGACTCCCTACTGCTTGCGCCACCACTCCAGCTCCTATGATTTAAAATTTTAAACCACATATGTGTCTATAGCAAGATATAAATAACTTAGTATTTTCAAATATAAAGATGCATACTTTACTTTGCATTTATTAATGAAAACAGCATTTTGAAAATCATTACTATTCTAACGAAATAATAAGTCCATATATTCTGCAATAGCATGTGTTTGTGCACTAAGATTACTGTGTTTAGAAAATATTACTTTTGCTCTTTTCTGCTGAGCCAGCCTAAAGACACCAAGAACTATAATCTCTCCAGGACCCACACCCGAAAAGCTTATCTTGTAACTTCTGAATTCCATTTCTGCATTTTGTAAGAAGCAATCAACAGCCTTACCGATGGAGTAATTTTGCAATACACCCCCATATTTACAGAAATCAAGATGGCTCCTCTAATAATCTAAAAAGTAGGAAACAGCTAGGTATCCTCTCAAATAAGAATGTTCAGGGAGCTCAAAAAAAGCATCGATAGATTGACTGGAGCAAATTAAGCATCAAGATTTGTCAACTGAAATTAGAAATTTTCACATTGAACTAACAGGACAGAAAAACTGAGCTTATGCAACTGTTGCCAGGCATGGGATTTGTGGAGTCCCCATGCTGGAGGCTTTCTCCCTAGGCTGGGGAGTGCTGGTAGGCTTGACAGGCTCCATAGCCTTCCCTTTCTTTTTCCCCTGGACTTCAGGCCTCCCTGGGTGCTGGCTCAGGTGGCCAGAAGTGGGTTCAGGTGGACTCTTAGTGGTCCTCAGGCTTCCCCCCTACTTCTGTACTCTGGGGGGGAGGTGCATGAGGAGGAGAGCAGGCAGACATCTGGTTTCAGTTTCCTCTTTGATTCTGGAGACCAGCTCTTGCCAGATATAGGGTTTGTGGAGGCCCCATACAGGAGCCCTTCTCCCTAGCCTGGGGAGTGCTGGGAGGCTTGGCAGGCCCCCAGCTATCCTTGTCCTTTTCTCCTGACTCCAGGTGTTCCCTGGGTGCCAGCTCAGATGGCCAGAAGTGGCTTCAGGTGGACTCTTAGTGGTCCTCAGGCTTCCCCCTCCCTCCATACTCCAGGGGGTAGGTGCATGGGGAGGATGGTGGGCAGACATCTGGCTTCCAGTTTCCTCTTTTATTCTGGAAGCCAGCTCTTGCCAGGTATGGGGTTTGGGGAGTCCGCATGCTGGAGACCTTCTCCCTAGCCTGGGTAGTGCTGGGATGCTTGACAGGCCCCAAGCTGTCCCCCCTTTTCTCTCCTGGACTTCAGGCCTTCCCTGGGCGCCGGTCTAGGTGGACTCTATAGGGTCAACAGGCTTTCCCCCTACCTCTCTACATACTAATGGGAATGCACTTTGGGAGGATGGCAGGCCATTCTAGCACTGATTTATGCTGGGACAGTCACTGGGAAATTTTTTCCTTGTTTTCCTATTGATAGTATTGTATGCATATATTTTATATATCCATAATATCCATCTTGTATTGTGTCCTTGATACTGCCCTACAAAGCTCATTTCTAATATTTTACTGCCTCAGTCCCAACCCTTATTTCCCCCCATCTTCCCATGTAGGTGCAGCTCATGACATGAAGCTCACCACATAGAGTGATAAGTGCAGTTAGAGAAATAAATACACTGAAAACTATCATAACAATGTGAATGAATGAGGGAAAAAGAAAGCCTGTCTCAAGTACAGGTGTGGGTGGAGTGGGGAATAGGTAGATCTGGGAAATTGGTGGTAAGAATCCTGCACTGGTAAAGGGGTGTGTTCTTTGCATGACTGTAATCATACAATTACAATTATATTTGTAATCATGGTATTTAAATAAAGATAATTTAAAAAAAAGAAAATATTCTTTTTAAAATTACTGCCTAAAATAGCTATCAAAACAGCTGTTTCAAAATTGATGACTGCAAAAGTGGACAACATTTCAGTATTGTTGCCAATAATTACAATTCTCAAGGGAGAATGAATATTTTGTTAGGAAGATAGTTTAAACTACCAGGCAGCACAATCTCTCTTTATCTCTCTCTCTCTTTCTCTTCTCTTACCCTCTCTTGTATGTTTTACAAGAACAAAAAGGATCTTCAAAGTAAAATTGTATTTAAATGCAATAAAAGTTAGTGAATGCAGATATAGAAATTTTAGTAGACAAAGAAGAGAATAAGCACTGATTAAACAAAAGGAAACTGGGGCTAGCCTCAAGTACTGTGAAAAGCAAGGTTCCCTACCTGCGACATCAGGCTGGGAATCCCAGCGAATCCACACCTGCCTAGAGTGGCCAACTACAAAGGACTGTAAGTTTGTCTTCTGTTTGTGTCTATCTTTCCTTTGCTGCCATCCGAACTCGCGGGAGTGAGCCATCTTGGCTCAAAAAAAAGAACTCGCTCTCCCAGAGTTCATACCAGGGCAGGAACGCCCAGGAGCATGCCATTAGGATGAAAACCGGCTAGCCTCAAGTAC
>PVKC010040196.1:0-12380 GCA_004027635.1 Crocidura indochinensis | reverse complement strand
TTTGAGTACTAAGGCCCCAGTTCTAAGGTTCCTGTATTGAGGAATTATAGTGTGCATTCAAACAGTTTTGGGTCTCAGCTAAGTATAATCTTCGAGTCAATGAAAGGAAAATAATTGCTAATTAAGTAAAATACCTTCTAATGGGACTAGAGCCCTACCTCACAGGTAGACTGTGTATCTGTGTGATGAAACCTTGACTTTCATAACAAGCAAACAAACAAACAAGAGTACTTTGTTACCTCTTAAAGATAGCATTTCTGGGGCCCGGAGAGATAGCACAGCGGTGTTTGCCTTGCAAGCAGCCAATCCAGAACCTAAGGTGGTTGGTTCTAATCCCTGTGCCCCATGTGGTCCCCTGTGCCTGCTAGGAGCAATTTCTGAGCAGATAGCCAGGAGTAACCCCTGAGCACCGCCGGGAGTGGCCAAAAAAAAAAAAAAGATAGCATTTTTGATGTTATAAAAATAACCTTTATGATGGAAACTTGTAGCTTTGACACATTTTTCCCTTTCTTCTTTTTTGGGGGGTGGGGAGTCACACCCGGCAGCCCTCAGGGGTTACTCCTGGCTCTACGCTCAGAAATCGCTTCTGGCAGGCTCAGGGGACCATGTGGAATGCTGGGATTCGAACCACCATCCTTCTGCATGCAAGGCAAATGCCTTACTTCCGTGCTATCTCTCCAGCCCCATTTTGTTGCCAGACCCTGCCATAACTTTGAGTTTCCTGTATTTCACCTTATGTTAATGTTTAGAGTAGTCATCTTATTCTTCTTACCAGGGTATATTCATTTTACAATGTAGTTTTACAGTGTGCTATATAAGTTATCCACACAGTTTATATTATTTTAATTTGTTTTAATGTTTTTATATTTAATGATATTTTTATTTTAGATACAGTAGGCTCAGAAATAGTACTTTTGCTTCTGGGTTATTATAGCCTTTTTCCCCCCTAATAATCAGCTTTGCAGTTTTCTTTTGGTGATAGTCTGAAAAGAATCCCCTAATGACCTCATTAGAATTTTTTTCTATTAAAGTATTAAATATACTAAACAGTGCGTGATATTTTATGTTCTCTGCATATTGTGTCTATAACCTGCTGCATATATCCCTGACATTTTAAATAACAGATGATAAACTCCATAGAGGACGTATCTTTTTTTAAATTAATATATTTTATTTAAACGCCTTGATTACATACATGATTGTGTTTGGGTTTCAGTCATGTAAAGAACACCACCCATCAAGAAGAAGTATCTTCTTTCTTTTATATTTTCTTGTCTCTTTGATATCTCCTGTTGTGTTAGATACATATTATGTGCATTAAGAGTATTTGGGTGCCCATTAACTTGATCACTGATAACTGGTTTTGTGGAGATAGCATAGGTTCTTACACTTGGACACGATGGTTGAATGATTTGCTTGGTCACTATAGCTGCAAAACCATTTCTCATAAATGGTACTGATAATAACACCTCGGCAATTTGCTGGAAATGTTAGCTAATATAGGAATTTTATGATCACCAACAATGTAACATACATCGTTATTTTTTTTTTTCTTGGTTTTTGGGTCACACCCGGCAGCGCTCAGGGGTTACTCCTGGCTCCATGCTCAGAAATTGTTCCTGGCAGGCACGGGGGACCATATGGGGCACCGGAATTCGAACCGATGACCTTTTGCATGAAAGGCAAACGCCTTACCTCCATGCTATCTCCCGGGCCCCAACATACATCGTTTTATTACAATATTCTAAATTTCCCCTTCCTCCTCTTCCATCCTCACTATTTTGGGTATGGTTAGGATAACTGGAATTACATTCGCTTTGGGCAGAGTCATCTCATTCTTGGCTATTGTGGTGGTTAGTGGGGCTTGCATACAGCACTGTGGCTTTGGTGATTCCAAACAGCAGTGCTGTCCAGATTAACCTTGGACCATGTAGAGCCTGTGCCAGAGATCAAATTTGTGGCCATACTTTGTCAGGCAAGCACTGTCACTACTTTAATGGCTCTACTTTACTGCAAATCTGGTTTCACTCTTAGTTGTTTTGGCATGTTGTGGGCAATTGTGTATGATTTCATGCATAAATGATCCATTCTTGATGCGCAAGGTGGCAGCTAAAGAAGTTGACTAACATCTGATAAAATATAATGAATGTTTACGTAGATCTGTGCTTTCTTCTAGCTCTAGTGCACCCATTATAGTTTGGTTTCTGGATACAAACACATGCTGAGATACAGATATAATCTCCAACTTCACATATTGTAGAAAACTTGTTTAATGAATACAGTAAGACCCACATCACTGGTGTTGGTAGTTTGTAGGACAAGTATACCAAACTCTCTATTTATATATTACACATTACACATAGCCATGGTCCTATAGATCTTTAAATGGTAAAAGTGAATGAAGCCAGGTATTTTGGTTCTAAATCTATCACTCTTCTTGAATGCCAACACAGTAAACATATAAAAATAACATTTAGGGGCCGGAGTCATAGTGCAGTAGTAGGGCATTTGCCTTGCACGCGGCTGACCCAGGATGACCCCTGCTATCCCAATGGTCCCCCAAGCCAGGAGCGATTTCTGAGCATATAGCCAGGAATAACCCCTGATCGAGTAACCACACCATTAGATGTGGCCCAAAACCAGTTAAAAAAAAAAAAAAAGAACAGCATTTAAAAATGCTTAGAATTTATTTTGAAATAATTATATTACCATATGTAATAATTGTTTCACAAGCTATTGTTTCACAAGCTACTGTAGGCAGAATCTGCTTACCTTGTGACTGGAGTCTAGTGAATTGAATAGACTGGGAATGATGGTCAGACAAAGTGGGATTAGGGTGCAAAGATTAAGCAGTAGAAGATGAAATCAGAGAGAAGGTAAAAGGTATGGATCATACATTTTGCTTTATAAGGATGGATTTGTTGGGCTTTGGAAAATATATACACACAGGCATGTCCCAAATTAATTTGGTCTTAAGGTTAAGAATAAGCTAGACACAGAGGGGACCACTTATACTAGCAGCTTGGTAGTCAAAGGAGTGGGATATGGGATACATGCTGGCAAGAGGGGTGGAGGGAGGACAACACTGGTGGCGGGAATGCCCCTGATTCAGTGTCTATGTACCTAAAATATTACTGTGAAAGATTTGTAATTTACTTTGGTCAAAATAAAAATTATTTAATTAGAAAAACAAAATTCTATATAGGAAAATACTACAAAACAAAAGAATAATTGTTACTTTATCTTTGGGAAAGGGAGCTATTTCTTTTCTTGTCTTTTTCTTTTTTTAATTCTTTGCCTGGGGTTGGGAGCTTATTCCTGGCTCTGCATTCTGGGATCACATCTGGATTATATTGAATGCCAGGGATCGAATCCAGGTTCGCCTCCGCTCTGGCCCTAGTTTGTTTGAGAGCCCACTCAGCAGTTCTCAGGGCTTGCTCCTGGCTCTGTACTCAGGGATCATTCCTGATAGAACAAATGGGGTAACAGGAATCAAACCAGGGCCCAGTGGCATGCATGGCAAGCACCCATACCTGCTGTACTAGTGCTCTAGCACTGCTTTTTTGTTTCTTAATGTGTCATTGAATTTACCATTTTCTGTGTGTCAATTTGGACATTCCATAGGAGGAAGTAAATTTAAATAACCAATTTGGGGCCCAGGAGATAGCATGGAGGTAAGGTGTTTGCCTTTCATGCAAAAGGTCATCGGTTTGAATCCCGGTGCCCCATATGGTCCCCCGTGCCTGCCAGGAGCAATTTCTGAGCATGGAGCCAGGAGTAACCCCTGAGCACTGCCGGGTGTGACCCAAAAACAAAAACAAACAAAAAAAATAACCAATTAATATTTAGAAATTTGCATTTCTAGGCCACTTTGCAGTAAAGAGTGAGTAATTGGTATACTTTGTGATTTTGTTCTCTTAAACAGGAGTATGTTGCTGCTGTTCTGCTTTGCGTCCACGCTACAAACGTCTGGTGGACAACATATTCCCTGAGGATCCAAAAGTAATTTGATCTGCATCTACTGATCCTTCTCTTTGCTGACCCATCCTTAATCCCTGCTGATAACCCTAAGGTTTTCCTCATTTCATTTCTCTTCTTTTACCTCTAAATCTCATCATAACAATATTTCTCTTCTAACTTTTAAATAACCCATGCTTGCTGGTCTTTATTTTTTAGGCCCTTTTCTTAGATTAGACATATTCAGAGAAATGAACATGTGATATTTTTCTATCTACATAGTTCCTAAAGCTAATAATCTATGCTACATTATTTGTACAAATGTTAGGAATATTACTGTGAATAAATGTGACTTAATGTTTTCACCAATTTCATAGAAAAGTAATTTGGTGGGGGCCCGGGAGATAGCATGGAGGTAAGGCGTTTGCCTTTCATGCAAAAGTCATTGGTTCGAATCCCGGTGCCCCATATGGTCCCCCGTGCCTGCCAGGAGCAATTTCTGAGCATGGAGCCAGGAGTAACCCCTGAGCGCTGCCGGGTGTGACCCAAAAACCAAAAAAAAAAAAAATTAATTTGGTGATCATAATAATTGTCTGACTAATGCTGAAATACAGGGTTTTGCTGGAGAACAGAATGAGATCTACTTTGGACTTGGGAGGAGAAAGGCCTAACTGAAATTAAAAGGAAGCCAAGATCCAAATAAAATGCTTTGACCACAGAGAGAATGTTAAGTAACAAAAGAATATTCTAGGCAAAATTTTCTTTTAAGCTATTTTAAAGGAAGTATTTACTCTCAACTTTAAAACATTATTTGAAACTTTTGTAGATCAAGTGGATTTGAGTAATTTTGATTTGGTTTTATATTTTCTAAGACTACTATATAGTCTACTGTTAAATATATCTAAAGAAAAAATATTGCATGGGTTTTATTTACAAAATTTTATGTCTTGAAAAACTTACAGAAATTTTGATCTTGCATTAATGTCTATATCTCGTGATACAGATTTTAATCAAATTATAATCTCTTAAAGAAGGCTAATCAGTTAAATAATACTTTACTTTCATATGTCCCGAATAGTTTGTAACTGCCTATTAATAATTTTCAACACATTGAACAAAAAGAGGGAAAAAAAGCTTAGTATTAAATAATTATACATAAGCCAGTCAGTAAAATGTTAAGTAAAAATCAAAATAATTATAACCCATTACATTTTGCAATTAGGCTATTGGAACTTTTATATGACAGACTTTGACTTCAAATGTAATCTCTTTTCTTTTCCCATAACTCTCTTGTCAGCTCTGAAACAAAGACACTAAACCTCTATTACTCCATATAGTGTTCATCCTTCAAAGCTCAGATAATCTATTTCCTCTGAAAATATCCCAACCCTCATAACTCTGCATTAGAGGCAAAAACTATAACCTGTTTGCTTAACATTTTATTATTTGTCCTCTTTACTATGTGTTTATAGGGCTCAGACATTCAAATCTCTACACGTTGACTACCTACTCTCTGTTCCATTTTGCATATGCCACTAGAATTTTTGACTTGGTTACTTAAAAATAAAAAGTATGCTCATATGAGATATGGCTGCCATGAATACAGTCTTACACTTTTGAAAAAAATTCTTACACCCATTTTAAATAAAACTCACCTTGATACTTGGCAAACCTAGACTCTAATCACAATCCAATTCACCTTTCATTACTTCTATAAAGGAATTCAGTGCCCCTTCACTGCCTATAAGTTAAAATAGTTAACTTAGCTTTCAGTCACATTCCTCCATAATATCTCCTATACCTTATACTCAAAAATCACATACCTTATTTCTAAGAGAAATCATCTTAATATTTAATCTACTAAATGATAATGTGTTTTAAAATTCAAATGGAAAATATAATTTTTTGCTTAGAGGATAGAGAACAATAACAATATAATTTTCTTGGGTTCCTTTTACAAGTTTTTTTTTTGTTTGTTTGTTTTTTGTTTTTTTTTTTTTTTTTGGTTTTGGTTTTTGGGCCACACCCGGCGACACTCAGGGGTTACTCCTGGCTATTCGCTCAGAAGTTGCTCCTGGCAGGCACGGGGGGCCATATGGGGAACCAGGGGATCGAACCGCGGTCCATCCTAGGTTAGCGCAGGCACCTTACCTCCAGCCCGGCCCCCTCCTTTTACAAGTTTTAGAAATACTCAGCATAAAACAGATTAACCACCAATCCAAAAGGGAAATCTGAATCAAATAACTCTTAACTGCCCCAATGCATGAAGATGTAGGTGATAAATATTACCAATTCATCTTATTATTCTTATTCTAGGATGGGCTTGTTAAAGCTGATATGGAGAAATTGACATTCTATGCAGTCTCTGCCCCAGAGAAACTGGATCGAATTGGTGCTTACCTGGCAGAAAGGTTGAGCAGGGATGTTGTCAGACATCGCTCTGGGTAAATAATCTAATTACTATAAACAGTATCTTTGGAAAACTTTTCCTAGGCTAAGCCATCTTATAAATTATTTTGATATCTTATCTGGCAATCATCATATATGGATCATAGAATATTGTAATGCTGTCTGAGGAAATCTAACACCATATAGATGCAATTTTATTTATTTACTTATTAGTGGTTAAGTTTTAAGAATAAAATAAATCATATATAGATATTGCTTTTGAGACTATTGAAACTTTTCTAATGGAAATAGTGATAAATTGATTCCTTTATCTTACTGCTATAGTATTGTAACTTAAAAATAAATCTCCAAATTGGAAGCAGAAGTACTTTGTTTACCAACAGACTTTTCAGAACAGTAATAAATGGACATATATTAGGCTTGGGTATTACAGTTCAGAAGATATACAGGCATGCTGTTTTGGCACTCTACTAGCTATATAGTACTATAAAGACCCACCAGCTTTCCCTGTTCTAAATAGACAGTAATAAATTTTTAGTTTGAATTATATATACTTTCTGTATTGCTAATTTAAGATTCTAGTTTCATTTTAATTGTAGTCTAGCGGCTTGCGAGCCACATGTGACTCTTTCCACTTTTAATTTGGGTCTTATGTGTGCCAGGCGGCCACTCCAGGAGTCAGGAATCTGCTCCTAGCCTCTGTCAGTGCGCACCCTGTGTGACTCTCAAAATAAATTTCAATCGTGGTTTTGGAGATTTGGCTCAGTTGAAAAAAAAGTTAAAAATATTGGTAATGTTTATGACTATGCTATTCTGAGTTTCTTGAAACTATTCCATTCTCCAGTTTCTTGCTGACTTTATTTCATTATTGTTAACACTTCAAACATGAATGAGTTCTGATAACTGTGTTATGCATAAAATTGATTATTTAAGCTAAGAAGTTTATGACATAAATTTTAAGTTTCATTGCATGTTTTAAAATACAAATAAGGTGGCTTGTTTTTATAGCTTTGCGTCTCCCATCTAGATTCCAGGCTTGCTCCTGGCTCTCTGCTCGGGTACTGAAACTGGGTTGACCATGTATAAGACAAGTACCAAACCTTCTGTACTGTCTCTCTGATCCCTAATATGGCTGATTTTTAAATTCACTTCTTCATATAATTTTGATGCTTTTGCTATATATGTATGATATGTGCATACATATGCATGCATATTCATATATGTGATGTTATGTTGGAAGTTTTAGGTGCAGATATTACTTATAACATTTTGGATCATATAAGAGAAATAAGATTGAAAGTCTAGAAATTCGAAAGTGTATATGCTTTTACAGAGTAATGATACACATGTCATGTTAAAATGTGTGTGTGTGTGAAAAGGAGAAAATAGAATATTATTTACCTATTTCACCTTGAAGATGCTGTTGCTTCAGTTTTTGGACACATTCAGTGGTGATGTAGGCTGCTCTCAGCTTGGTTATTGGTTACTCTGGGTGTAGCTTGGGAGTGCATTCACTCTGGAGATCAAACCTGGGCCTTATACATGTGAATTTCACACTCGAGCCCTTAGAATTTTCTCCAGCCCAAGAGGATTATTTCATAAAGTCTTGTATTCTATGAGAAAAATAATTATTTACAATTTACTAAATATGGCTTTACTAAATTTTCTCTGTGTCATAAGTAAATCTAATTCATGTTTTGATGTTATTTTTGCCTTCTACTTAGGTATGTTTTAATTGCTATGGAGGCATTAGACCAGCTTCTTATGGCTTGCCATTCTCAGAGCATCAAGCCATTTGTTGAAAGCTTCCTTCATATGGTAGCCAAGCTGCTGGAGTCAGGGGAACCAAAGCTTCAAGTTCTTGGAACAAATTCAGTGAGTGAAATTATTTTCTAATTTTAATTTTAATTAACATTTCTAGAATTAATCTCCCTTTTAATATGCCATACCTGGTAAAGGCAAATGTTCTATTGGAGTATTTGGACAATCCCAAATGTTCTCTTGAGGTATGTGAATCAATGGAAAGATAATTAGTTTTTAGCTTTTTCTGTTGCTCCTTGTGCATTTTGCAGTATTGACCTATCTAAAGAAGAATAGAAAGTTAATTGGCCATAAAGTAAGATTTTTCCCCTCATCATTTTTCACTGTTTTTAAAGGCATTTATATTTATCACACTCTAGATTTTTAAACAATTATTTATTACCTGCTATTATTTTTAGTTAAGTATTTGCTGACATAGATGGTAGCTGATAAAACATAATTTTCTGGTTTGACTGCTCTGTTTACTGCACCATTTTCTAGGGAAAGTCCTACATAAACTTGCCCAAGATTTTTATTTGTTACATGAGGACAATGATCGTACTAACCTTAGAGGATTTAAACAATTAATAATTATAACATTGTGATTTACCAAGTTATTTATATTAGACTTATTTCAGACAGTAAATGTTCAAAAACCAAACCCACCGCCAGTGTAAACTTACCTTCACTACTGTCCCCAGTTTTCTACTCACGACCCTAATTTTTCCCCCTTGCAGGAACAGATTTACTTATTGTTGTTTGATTCAACACAAAGTCAAATGAAAGTACCAAAATTTACATCAGCAAGGGTCAATTTGAAATCGTTGTTATCTCTTGCCATGGTATTATAAAAGTTATTGTCTAAGGATTTATTGATCTGTGGTTGGTACTAGTTGTGCCTTCTGTGTTACGGTTCTGACTTCCTGTGTTTGGTAGATTACTATGTTCCTTCCCATCAAATTTCCTGTGATACTACTGGTTAGACACTACTATGACATTTTGAGGTGCTACAAAAACAGTGGGGTTCAGGATCTGTAGATTTTTTTATGTGCTATGAATTAATGTTTAGGGAGTGCTTAGAACGGATTCTGGTATATTGTTATTGGTAGTAAAAGTATGTTTAAAATGAAAACAAATACTGGAAGGTTATGGTGTAGCTCAGTAGTCCTGTACTTCCTTGCAAATATAATAGGTGCTATCAGGAACTCATACCACACATAGAGAAAAATGAAACAACATATAAGAATATATGAGCTAAACCATTTTATGATTCTTTTTGTTTCAGAGGAAAAACTGGATATTTCCAAATGCTGTTGGATGGAGTGGCATGGGCAGTTTTATAGCTAAATAGGCTTTAAATTATTTAAATATTTAAATATTATTCATTAAATTCCTATTAAGTAGGAAGTAGGAAATAGGCTCTCCTATTTCCTTTTCTATTTAGGAGAGGAAAAGGTTTTTATATCTTTTTTTTTGGTTTTTGGCTTTTAGTTTTTGAGTCACACGCTGCTTAGGGGTCACTCCTGTCTATGCTCAGAAATTGCTCCTGGTAGGCTGGGAGGGTGGTGTGGGTGGAGGAGGGATACCATTTTCTGTATCTGATTCTGTGGATAAAAACATTAGAACATAGGGGCTGAAGTAGTGGCGCAGTGGTAGGGTATTTGCTTTACATGCGGCTGACCTAGGATGGACCGTGGTTTGATCCCCTGGCATCGATATGGTCCCCCAAGCCAGGAGCGATTTCTGAGCATATAGTTCAGGAGTAAACCCTGAGCGTCACTGCATGTGGCTCAAAAACCAAAGAAAAAAAGAAATGAAAACACATTAGAACAACATTACAGGCTTTTGTAATAGGAGGTTGATTAATCTAAACAGCCGTTTCCATTATTGCAGGTTTCTAATTTTTAAAAGAATAATACAATATGTAACTAGATTTACCTATATGTTATATCATTTAATGTTCACAAAATATTTTCAATTGTTATATTTTTATCCCAAATATTTATATTTGATATTCTAACAATATAATGATTATTAGAATTGTCATACCCATTCTACAAATGAGAAATAGAAATTTAAAACTTTTGTTCTAAAATAATGCTATGTATTAGAGGCATCAATCTAGGACTCACTTGTTCCAAAGCATTTATAAATTTTAGCATAAAATACATGGTTATTAAATGTAAATAAAATGCTAGGAAAAACTTTGGTCATACCTGCACCCTCTCACATCCCCATTTTTTGGCATTTTCATGCTGAACTTAAGTAGAACAGGCCATTAATGGTTAATATTAGGTCAACTAGATTGGCTAACTCAGTAAAGGTCCAAGAATGTAGTGCCTTTTGGGGCTCTGCTTTCACAGGGACATGCAGTTGGCCAACACAACCACACCTTCTAGTGGGGGTCAGACACCGCATGCAGTGCTGGTGATCAAATGAGCCAGTTTTGTGCTGTCTGACTAACCTCTGTCCCTTGCTAAATAACTGTCTGACTCTGAATATTTTCCTTCTCCCAAATGAATCTATCTTACTTAGCTCATTGCATTTTTGTTGTTTTTAAATATTATAGACCACCCATTGAAGCATTCACTATACTCAAGTATTGATTCTCAGCGAGGAGATATTCCTCCTCCTCCTCCATTCCCAATTAAACATTTGAAAATGCCTGAAGATATTTTTTTTTTTCAGTTATAGTGGTGAGTGCTGGTAATATTAAAAATGCTTGGGATGGTGTTCAGCATCCTACTTATAATTAACATGACAGTCCCTATAATAAAGAATGGTGGCCTAAACGATGAAATGTTATAATTTGCTGCAACTTGGATGGAATTGGAGGGTGTTAATGCTAAGTGAAATGAGTCATAAAGTAAAAGATAAATACCAGATGGTCTTGCTCATTGTGGAATATAAAGAAATAAAGAAACTAGGAGGTCCCTGATGCACACAGAACCCCAAGACATGATCAGAAAATTGAAGTGTATAGGGGAGGGCTGAGGGGAGGAACCTTAAGATGTGTGAGAGGATATTGAAATGCCAGTAGAAGGATGATGGAGTAGCTCTGTATCTGTAAAATGTTGATTTCAGTCATATTGTAAACTAGGATACCTCATTATAAAAAGTTAGTATTAATAGAAGAATGGCCAGCTGCTGGAGAGATAATACGAGCAGGATTAAGATACAAGCCTTATATGCAGCCAACCTTTATTGCATCTTCTGTACCACATGGTCTCCCACGGAATGCCATGTATGGCTCCTGGGACCCTCAAGCCCATTTGGTTCAGCCTAGATATGCCCCAACACTGCGGGATTGGGACAGCATCACATCCTTGGACTCATTGAATAGCATATCTGATTGACCCTGAGTCATAAGGAAAGGGTCCACACAAGCCCTGTATTACTTTGGGAGCCCCTTCTTCTCAAAAAGGAGTGTCAAGGATTTTAGTACTGCTGTGGCTGTGATGGTCTGAATATAAAGGAATGCATTGTAGCTGTTATTTATTTTGTCTTTTGATACAAATCTTTACTCTGCAATTAAAATTTTTAGTGATAAAGAAATTGGGGCAAGCTGGTAGGACCGGCTCACAATTTGAAGATCACCACAGAGTGGTGAACTCTGTTAGGGAAATAACTACACTAACAACTAACATGACAATGTTAAAGAATGAGAGAAGTAGGGGCGGGAGAGATAGTACAGTGGTGTTTGCCTTGCAAGTAGCCGACCCAGGACCTACGGTGGCCAGCGTCTCATATGGTCCCCTGTGCCTGCCAGGAGCTATTTCTGAGCAGATAGCCAGGACTACCCCTGAGTGTCGCCCCAAAAGCCAAAAAAAAAAAAAAAAGAATGAGAGAAGTAGAATGCCTGTTATGAATACAGATTAGGGGGGCATTGGTGTTGGGAATGTTGCATTGGTGGTGGTGGTGGTGGTGGTTTATAAC
Source organism: Crocidura indochinensis (assembly GCA_004027635.1). Classification (NCBI taxonomy): domain Eukaryota; kingdom Metazoa; phylum Chordata; class Mammalia; order Eulipotyphla; family Soricidae; genus Crocidura; species Crocidura indochinensis. The sequence goes on along the minus strand of PVKC010040196.1, from coordinate 278 downwards.
TGAAACCCAACTACAAACATGCTTGTAATCATGGTGCTTAAATAAAGATTTATTTAAAAAAAAAAAAAGAAATTGTGGCAAAGTATATACCTTAACTCATTTGATCAAATGTTTACCAGCATTATATCCTCCCATCTGTAACCCATTTTTGCTGACTATGGCCAGATATTATACATTTCCCAGCAGAACACTGAACTGTTAGGTACTCACTTCTTCTGTTTTATATCCTATATCCTGTAATGGCTCTTTATGGCTATTTCACCCCCCTTAAATTGCTG
>PVKC010040195.1:0-12383 GCA_004027635.1 Crocidura indochinensis | reverse complement strand
CCTCATAATACTTGCAGGAAATTGAGGAGCCAGTCAGGATTAGGTTTTCTTTCTCTTGCTAAAACCTGCCCTCTTCAAAGCAATTTCAAAGTAACTGCCTGAGGTATCATCACATCACAGGGCCTCTCTGATGGGAAACCCTTGACATTCATTTTAATTCACCACCAGGGTGAAAGGGAAAGGGGCAAGGGACCAGGGGTGAGTTTCCTTCTTCAAGAAGCTGAGGATTAGGATCAGGAAAAATAATGTGCAATGCCTGCTGCCACTCTGGGTGACCCCCCACCCCCCAGACATGTGGGGGAGTAAAGCACGTCCCATTACCAAACATCCCTGTGTTATTCTGAGGCGTGACTAATCACAGTGATGGGGAAACATTCAAACAATGTGGAGAGCTTTTCTAACGTTATTAACGAGGTAAAAACTGAGGAGAACAACTTGGAATGGGATGTGCAGTTCTTGAAGCCATCTGTTGGTCACGGGGCTTTTGAGAATTAGGGAAAGGGCCTTGGAGAGCACGTGTCATTTGACTCTCTTCAGCACAACCCTGTCTGGTGCTGTCTGGCATTTTCTTTGGGCATTCATTCTCCCTCCCCACCCCCGCACCTTTCTCTCAGGTTCCTGGACATCAGTCGGTTTTTATGAACGAGCCAAGGCTGTCAGACTTCAAGCAAGTTCTTTTACGGGAGGGGATCCAAGCTGAGTTTGTAGGAGGTGTGCTTGTTTGCAATAATCAAGTTGCAGTTCGCAGAGTAAGTGTGATTTTATTTTATTTTATTTTATTTGGTGATGGAGGCAGGAGAAGGTGGTGTTGGGCCATTCCTAGCCACTCAGGGATCAATCCAAGAAGAGCTCGGGTGGTGCCATCTTGATTGGCCCTTGTTCTGAACTGGAATTCTGTCTTTTTATTCCTAATGATGACCATGAAGGCTTGTGAAAGTAACTCAAAGACATGATGGATACATCATTTTATTGTCATTTTTGGCTTTATATTTTAAATTTGGGTGTTTGGGGCCATACTCAAGTGTTCAGGGGTTACTCCTGGTTCTGCACTCAGAAATTACTCCTGGCAGGCTCAGGTGACCACAAAGGATGTCGGGAATCGAATCTGGATCAGCTGTGTACAAATGCCCTACCAGCTGTGCTATCCCTCCAGCCACATGTCAGTTTTTATTATTTGACTCCTCTGACAATTATGTCTATAAAATATAAAATTTATGACCTGACTACTATGTCCATCTTCTGGATCTAGGCACTTTCTTCCTGACTCATCATAATATCTAGCCACGAGATTTGGGTTATGAGGGCGGCATATTAACAGAGAAGAAATGTACTAAAGAACTTCTTTTTTTCAACTTGGTATCTAGACGGAAACTGGACGCATTGGATTAGAAGGCTGCCTTTGTCAAGACTTTTATCGGATAAGAGACCTTTTGTATGAGCAGTATGCCATCGTGTAAAGGAAGCCCTGTCAAGAAGTAGCTGACCTTTCTAAGAAAAAAGGACTCGTCCCTGATTCTGAGCTTTGCCTTTTTTATTTTTTTCTGTTTATTTGTTTGTTTTATAACATACGAAAAGAACCTTCCAGGAAAAAAAGCATTTGGTTTTTGCAGAAGTAATCTAGAGTATCCAGCTAATGCCCAGTGAGGACCCAGCAGTGAGATTTCTGATGCCTCTTGCTTGAACCCATGTGGACGGTGATTAGCTCCCTCACAGATTCCTGATTCCAGAAGATCTCTCAGGGGTCTCTCACAGATCCATGATTCCAGAAGGGCTTTTTAACTTCAGTTAAACCATGCAACTTAGCAAGCCAGCTCATGGCCTTCAAGAACAACAGTTGCATGAATCGTTGCAAACATTTTCTTAACGCTTTCTGGGATGGAAAGGGAGAACTCTTTAGAAAAGATGTGCTATTTTTAAAAAAGCTGATAAAATCATTTCCAGAGGCTTGTCTAGTTGAAAAAAACAAAGGGTATGTGCTTGTCCTCTTCTGCATTCGAGTAGACAATTGTTTTCCCATGGAGCAGCTCTGTGCTGTGCCTCAGTGGTAGTGGTGGTGATAGTGGTTCACCTGATATGAACACACACACAGTATGATTCCGAAGTCAAATTTTATTTCTTCGTGTGTGTGTGTGTGTGTGTGTGTGTGTATGTGTGTGTGTGTGTGTGTGTGTTTGAAGATTTTGTTGTGTAGTCTGATAACACAATCATTTGAATACAATGATTCAAAAGAATTCCTTGATTGGGTTAGAGTCTGAAGGATTCTGGATACATTGGAGACACATCTTAATTATCACGTAGTTTACTATCTTGTACTCTGTTTTCAAGAGAACACATGTTGAACATCACCTCTGTATAAGGTAACAGTAGAAGCCAAGTAAATGTGAAAATGTTTTCATCTCACAGACATGCTTTTCTTAAGGTTCTCCAGGCAGTGGTTAGATTTTAGACACATAACCACAAAAATATTACTAAGGTTGGATCAGTTTCTCTTTTTGCCATTCATGTCATTCTTGTGGCTAGCAACCTTGACAGATTCTAACCTACTGTGTTTAAAAAGTAAAAAAAAATAGGGGAATATATACACTTTGACTGAACTGAAGCAATGAAAATCATGTCATTTGATAGTAACTGTTCATGCTTGTGTAGGCTGTAGAATAATCAGCAGACATCATGTTTTTTTTTCCTTTTCTTGCAAGTATCTAACCCCTACTCTTTATACTTTGCATATTGTATGTTCGTGTGTGTGGTTTTTTTGGGTCACACCTGGTGATACTCAGCATAACCCCTGGCTCTGCACTCAGAAGTTATTCCTGGCGTTGCTCAAGAACTATATGGGATGCCAGGCACAGAACCTGGGTTGGCCCCATGCAAGGCAAAAACCCTACCTACAGGTTGTGCTGGCAAAGGATTTTTTTATTTTGGTTTTTGGGCCACACCCAACAGTGTTCAGGTGTTATTCCTGGCTCTTCGCTCAGAAATCTGTCCTGATGGGGAACTTTATAAGATTCTGGGAGTCAACCACGTGCAAGATAAATGTTCTACCCACTGTGCTCTAGCTCTGGCACCAGGATCGGTATTCTTGTTTAATTTAAATGGTGCTATATACAGTGTTAAGTGATTTCAGATTAGGATTAGTCCTTCTGTTTCAGATGCTTACAAGACTTCTTTGGTGGACCATAATGTTACTGCAGAGTTTGCAGTTTTCTCCTAGTGAATGGCAAAGGCACCAAACAGTTACAGAAGATGAAGATAAAGAGTGTGCTGGCATTATAGAGCTTTTATTGGTTGGTGTTTGCTTTTGCAGCGCTCAGGGGTTACTCCTGGTTCTGCGCTTAGAACATTGCTTGGGAGACCATATGGGATGCCAGAGATTGAACCTGGGTTGGCTGTGTGCAAGGCAAACACTCTTCCTGCTATTATCTGACCCATTTTGTAGAGCTCTGAGAGAAATTTCACTTCAACTCTTTATTACTGAAGTAACTAAGCCTAGCATTCTATGTCTGTCCCAAGGGAAGGAAAGTCTGTTTCATGGTTAAGAGTCTAGTTATACATATTTCATTGCAATACTAATGTTGAAAAATTGTTTCTTGACTAGCTTTTTATTGTCTCAGGTACAAGGGATTAAATTTTAAAGTACTGCTTGAGCATGACTGTGCTAATTATAATTAACATAATTGAAGGAGCAGTATGTCTAGCTGTTTCTAAATGAAAATATTTCTAAAATAAGACGTTTGTTTAGTCTTGGTTATTTTAAAAAATATGCATTTAGAAGAAGGCTATGCAAGTAATAATGAACTCAGGAATTTTTAGATCTTTATTGTTTAGAAACAAAATAAATTCAAATCAACTCTCCACTGATTTCTGTAAATAATTTGGTTAAAAAGAAATTTTGCCATAGTTTTTGTTGCATTTGGATTTTTGTTTTGTTTTTATTTTGGGGCCACAACTGGCACCTGTTGCATTGGAATTTTGAGTGTCAAATAGCAACACCAGCATTTCTGTGTCCTCTTGAATCAGCGGATGACCTGAGATAGAAGTGAGAAAATTAGGTGGTAGAAAAATAGATGGGGGAAGGCGCTTGTCTTGTACATTGCCTAGTCCCCTGCATCCCATATCATCCCTCAAGTATCACCAGGAGTAATTACTGAGTGCAGATGTAGGAGTAATCCCTGAGCACTGCTGGGTGTAGCCCAACCTCCCTCCAAAAAAAAAAAAAAGTGAGGAAATTAGGTTTTTGGTGTGTGTTTTTGCTTTTGGGTCACACCAGGCTGCGCTCCTGGCTCTGCGCTCAGAAATTGCTCCTGGTGGGGTCAGGAGACCATATGGGATGCCAGGGATCCAACCTAGGTCTGTCCTGAGTTGGCCATGTACAGGGCAAATGCCCTACCTCTGTGCTATCTCTCTGGCCCAGGAAATTAGTTTTCTAAAGGGGGCTTTTTTGGCAAGTTTTTTGTTTGATTGGTTTTTAGGGCCACACCAAGTGACGCTCAGGTTACTCCTGGCTATGGGCTCAGAAATTGCTCCTGGCTTGGGGGACCATATGGGATACCAGTCATTGAACCCATGTCCTTCTGGGTCAGCTGCATGCAAGGCAAATGCCCTACTGCTATGTTATTGCTCAGGCCCTGGGTATTTTTTTTGGGGGGGGGCACACCTGGTGATGCTCAGGGGTTACTCTTGGCTATTCGCTCAGAAGTCGCTCCTGGCAGGCACGGGGGGACCATATGGGGAACCGGGGGATCGAACCGCGGTCTGTCCTAGGTTAGCGCAGGCACCTTACCTCTATCTCCACCTGGGTATTTTTTTTAACAATTACTGTTTTGATTTGGGGCCACACCAGGCTTACTTCCCAGAGACTTTGGGAACCATATGTGTTGTTGGAGATCAATCCCAGGTTTATCACTTGCAAAGCAAGCACAGTATTACAGTAGCTGTAATTTTTCTATGATCCTGGGCCTTTTCTTGGTTTTTTATTTTCGGGCCACACCCAGTGAATGGGGTCTTTCCTGGCAGTGCAAGGGAGACTGGGGAACCATATGGGATGTCAGGGATTGAACCTGGTCTGACCTTGTCCAAGGCTAATGACCTACCCGCTAATGCCCTACCTGCTGTTCTATTGCTCTGGCCTTAGACCCTGGGCCTTTTCAATTCTCTCTCTCTTTTTTTTTTTTTTTTTTTTTTTTTTTTTTTTTTTTTTTTTTTTTTTTTTTTTTTTTTGGTTTTTGGTTTTTGGGTCACACCCGGCAGTGCTCAGGGGTTACTCCTGGCTCCATGCTCAGAAATCGCTCCTGGCAGGCACGGGGGACCATATGGGGCACCGGGATTCGAACGGATGACCTTTTGCATGAAAGGTAAATGCCTTACCTCCATGCTATCTCCCGGGCCCCTCAATTCTCTCTTTTACAATAGTTGGTACCAGCTAGTTGCAGAAAGTTTTCATCACCTAAAAAGAAGCTTTATCCTAGTTAGCTAGCTGTTCCTATCTTTTCTTTCGTTTCTCTGCCCCAATCTACATTCATCAATTTTTTTTCTTTTTGTTTTTTGCACCACACCTGTTGATGCTTAGAGGTTACTCCTGACAGTGCTCAGGGGACCAATATGTAGTGCTGGGATTGAACCTGGTAGGCCATGTGTAAAGTAAGCATCCTACCCACTGTACTATAGCTATGGCCCCCTAGTCAATGTCTTGTTTCCTAGATTTGCTATTTTGAACATTTCATTAAAACGCAACATTGTAGTCTATGGCCTTTTCTGTCTGACATTTTATTTTGTTTTTATTTGGCAGCCACACCTGCAGAGCTCAAGTGTAACTCTGGTTTGCACTAAGGAATTAACTCCTGATGGTGCTCAAGGACCCATATAAGAAGCTGGGAATTGAACCTTGTCTTCTGTGTGCTGTACTCTCTCTGGCCTTGGTATTCATCTTAAGACCCTTGATCCTGTTTTATAGACCTAAATATAGATTCTTGTTTTGTTTTTTTTTTGTTTGTTTGTTTTGTGGTTTTAGGGTCACACCCGGCAGTGCTCAGAGGTTACTCCTGGCTCCATGCTCAGAAATTGCTCCTGGCAGGCACGGGGGACCATATGGGGCACCGGGATTCGAACCGATGACCTTTTGCATGAAAGGCAAACGCCTTACCTCCATGCTATTTCCCGGGCCCCCTAAATATAGATTCTTATGCCACATTGTTTTGGTTACTGTAGCTCTGATTAACCTTTTAAATTTACTGTGAGTCTTTGTTCTCCTTTTAGGATTGTTTTGACTCTTATATTTCCATATGCATTTTAGAACAAGTTAATTGATTGCTGCAAGATAAAAAAAAATTCCATAAACTCCCCTCATCCCATTTTTATTTAGGTATCATGATGTACAAAGCTTTAATGATTGTTTGACGTAAACCTTGCTCCAATACCACATGGGCCACCAAAGTACTCAATTCCCTCCATACCTACCTCTCTTTCCCCCTCTACTACATCATCTCAATTCTCTAAGGCCAACTCTCATGTTCTGATGCCTTTGACCGTTTGTTGTTCCTTTACTATGATTCTTTCCATTTACTTTTAATAGGGGGGAAAGTTGTTGACATTTTCAGATTAAGGTTTTATAATGTTGTGATAGCTGGAAGGGACCATAGCCTTGATCTAGTTCCACATACTTATTTTGATTTTGAATGCATGGGCTTGTGGGAGGGGAGGGATTGGAATTTGCTTGAGAGAAATGGAAAAGCCTGTCTGTAGAATTGAGCCTTAGAAAATCCCGTCAGTTGGTACCAACTAAGGTGGGAAGAGAAGAAGGGGAAATGTCACTTTTAGACTTTTTGTTTGTTTGTTTGTTTGTTTGTTTTGGGGGTGGAGGGCACATTCTGGGATGCTCAATGCTCCTGGCACTGCATTCAGGAATTACTCCAGCCAGTGCTCAGGGGTCTATGGGAAGCCAGGGATTGAACCTGGCTGCATGCAAGACTAGTGCCCAACCTTCTATACTATTGCTCTAGTCCTCACTTTTCTTTATAAAGTTCTAGTTTGTTACTACAATTTACTGGATTTGTTATCTATTTGTTTTGTTTGTATTTCTCCCACTTTGATCAAAGTCCCATGTTTTGTTTTTGTTTTTGGGTCACACCCATTGACACTCAGGTGTTATTCCTGGCTGTGTGTTCAGAAATTGCTCCTGGTTGGGGACAGAGAGATAGCATGGATGTAAGACGTTTGCTTAGCATGCAGAAGGTCAGTAGTTCGAGTCCCAGCATCCCATATGGTCCCCTGAGCCTGCCAGTAGCGACTTCTGAGCATAGAGCCAAGAGTAACCCCTGAGCGCTGCCGGGTGTGACCCAAAAACAAACAAACAAACAAAACAAAACAACAAAAAAGAAATTGCTCCTGGCAGACTCGAGGGACCATATGGGATGTCAGGGATCGAAAGTGGATCCAGTCCCAGGTCAGCAGCATGCAAGGCAAATGCCCTACCGCTGTACAAGACTCGGGCCCCTTGAAGTCCCATATTAATAGACTTTCATACATACAACAGGGTTTCTTCTTGTTGTGTGACCACTATGATGCATGTTGCAGGGAACATGGGTGGATGCCAGTAACTCTGCAAGGTTCTGCTTTCAGTCCTTTTGAGTATGCACCTGGTTAGGTTATCTGATAAGTCTACCTGTACCTTTAAGTAACTTCTAGGGGGCAGAGCAATAGCACAGCATGCAGGATGTTTGCCTTGCATGCATTTGATCAAGGTTTGATCCCTGGCACCACGTTTCCCGTAGGCCCTGCAAAGAGTAATGCTGAGCAAAACCAGGTATGGTCCAAAGGCTAAAACATCCGAAAAGAAGGAAAGAAACTTTTTACTGGTGTCCCATAGAGAACATCTCCGAGAGTCTCTGGCACCATGAGATGCTGCAGGTTCATGTCACATTTTCTCACGCCAATGTTATAGCCAAGCACTTCCTCCAGAGTCCTGTTTCCCTTTACAGTAGACCAAGCCCTGGTATGTGGTGGTATGTATGGCCACAGCACTGGCCTTTCTCTTCCATTAGTCTATTTTGGAGGAGGGGGCATGTTTGGACCACACTTGGCAGTTCTTAAGAGTTACTCCTGACTCTGGGCTCAGAAATCACTCTTGGGGGACCCTAAGGGATGCCAGAGATGGAACCCAGGTTGATTGCATGCAAGGCAAGTACCCTCCCCACTGTGCTATCAGTCTTGACCCATCCACCTCTATTAATGTGTACAAGTACATGGAACATGGGACATACAGCTCTACTTCTCCCAGCCTTCTGCTAGTCCTACCTGTTTCAATATCTGTACATCCTTGATGGCTGAAAATAGACTTCCCCAGCCTTGACTATCTCCTCTCTGGTTTTCTCTCCCTGTGTATGAGCCCTGGAATTGGTGTTTTGTTTCATTGTTTTTGTGGTATAGGGCTTGGAACCCAGGTTGTCACTCGTGAGAGAAGTGAGCACTGCTACTGAGTCATATCCCCAGTTCCATGGACAGGAACTTTGAAGAAACCCCCTGGGTTTCAGATGACGATGCGACAAGAGACATCGTGTCTCAGATGACCTGGTAGAAGCAGCTCGATTCCAATGATTTCTGCTTTGAAATGGGTGTTTCTGGATATTTCCTTACAACATGGTTCTTCAAGCTTACCTTTACCCTGTACATAAGCTCTATAGAGTAGAATTGGCCGGAGAGATAGCATGGAAGTAGGGCATTTGCCTTGCATGCAGGACAGTGGTTCGAATCTTGGCATCCCATATGGTCCTCTGAGCCTGCCAGGAGCGACTTCTGAGCGTAGAGCCAGGAGTAATTCCTGAGCGAAGCTGGGTGAGACACAAAAACGAAAACAAAAAAAAGTGGAATTGAAAGAGTCTGAAGTGGGGGGGTGGAGCAAAAACACAGCCAGTAAGATGTTTACCTTGCACTGATCTGGATTAAAATCCTAGCATTGCATATGGTACCCCAAGCACCACCAAGAATGACCTCTGAACGCAGAGTCAGGAGTAACCCCTGAGCGTCAATGAGTGTGACCAAAGGGAGGGGGGGGAGGAAGGAGGTGAGGACTGAGTCTTGAAGGACCTCAGGGGAAGGTAACACTCTACCCATTGCTGCCCAGATGCTTTTGGAGCTAAGGCACTGCCTCAGCTACAGATCTGAAGTTCTGTCTTCGTGTAATTTTATAACTATCCTCACAAACAACCTTTAACTGTCAGTTCATCATTTGGATCTTCCACCCCCTTAACTCCAGATTCTTGGGAGTGCAGAGACCAGGCTTGCCTTGTGGAGAGCCAAGGTGTTCTTTTACTGAACCTGCAGTGATTTCTCAGTCATGACAATTCGCAGTGGGAGGAATAATAGTGTGGCCCCGGACAAGGATTCTTCCCCGAGGAAGCCTGGGTACAGTCAAGTTATGTAACCCAAGTAGCAGCCTGTATGATTATGATGGCTGAATTCTACCTCTGGGGAAAAAATGGACTCTGGCCATAATTACCTTCACCTTAGAGATTTGTTACCTCTACGGGGAATTACTGCAGTGATTTTTTTTTTTTTTTTATCGAAAACTCCTGTACCAGGTTCTTCCCCAGAGTATCTTTATTTGTGTGTTTGTTTTGAGCCCAAAACAAACTTGGGGACCATGAAGAAATAAAACTGGGGTCTGTTCCCATTCCCTGTGTACAGGTTTTGGTATTTGATCATTTTTTGTTTTTCCCAGTTTTACCAAATACCAAGTACCACTTAGACTGGATGGACCAGATACCTAGAATATTACTGTGAAAGATTTGTAATCCACTTTGGTCACAATAAAAACTATTTAAAAAAAAAAAAAAGAATAGATGGGCCAGTTACTTTATATATATTTCTACTTATTTTGGTGCTGTCAGGATTAATCCCAGCATCCCACAAATGTGAGGCAGGGGCTCCACCACGGAGCAGCATCTGGCCCAAGTTCAATGTATCTATCTTTATGATTGAGATATGTGCGGGGCGGGGGGGGGGGGGGGAACCAGATCCATGGTACGGTGGTGCGCGCTGGCCTGGCACATGGCTGATTTATGGTATGGCTGGGTTTGATCCCTGCCATACCATATGGTCCCTCAAGCCTGCCAAGAATAATCTCTGAGCTCAGAGAAAGGATTAAGCCCTGAACATCACTGAGTATGACCCTGAAACAAGCGTGTGGGGATGAAAGCTAAAAAGGGCTCAGGAGCATCTGGCTCCTAAGGTCCATCCTGGTTATTGGTGACCTTCCTTTCATCACTTCACCCAAACTTGATTACTCCCCAAAGGCTAGGGTTCACTTATTTTTTGTTTTTGTTTTTGGACCACCCCTAACAACACTCAGGGCTTACTCCTGGCTTGTACTCAAAGATTACTTACTCCAGGTCATGCTGGGAGGGAAGAGGGGAGAATCATGGGATGCCAGGGATAGAACTCAGTTGGCTACATGCAAGGCAAGTACCCTAACCAATGTACTATTGGTCCAGCCCCTCTGTTGTGGTTTGGTTTTGCTTTTGTTTATAATAGTGCTATACTCCATGATACCATCCTGACATTGGAGGTTTGGGCATTGCTGTAAGGGGGCCCCTTTGGTTCTAGGGATCCAATCCAGGGCCTCACATACCAGTCATGTGCTCTACCACTTGAGCTCAATCCCTAGACCTCATCCTTGGTTTCTTCAAATACAATGGACTCGGGCAGGGCTGGGCATCTAAGTGGCTTATTCAAAATAATGACAGTTTACTTGCCACTTGACTCACAAAAGCAGTGAATATTTATCCTTTTAGTTCCCAACCAAGAATCCTTTAAAAGTATCTAATGTAGTCCTCACAGTTTCCTCTAAATAACAGTGGAATTTACACCATGTGACTTAATGCAGATCAGACCTTTTTATCTTTAGACCTTTTTCTAAGGCAATTTAAATGCAACACATTTCCTTGCCTTGGCTGATTTGGGGCTAATTCCCTCTTGCATTTTATCCTGCTCCCCATAGAACTGCAGAATGCAGGCCTGCCTGGGTCAAACCTGAGAAAAGCTGTACGTGACATGTTTCTCCAGCGTCTTTATGCTTAGATGTTGAATGCGCCCCCAAAGCCAGCTAATACTTTCAAGCATCCCTGAGAGATCAGAGGGAGAGGGAGAGGGAGAGGGAGAGGGGGGTTGGATTGGGGTTTTAGGTGTGTTTCCAGCCTTTCCAAAGCGCTTTTTGGAGGTTGCACATTGGTGGATTGGTGCCAGCCTGGATTTAGCAGGCTCTGTCCTCCCTTACTTGACATTTTTAATCTGTTTACTGGTTGAGGGCTTTGGTGGGAGGTTAGGAAACATTTTGCAAATGACCTTCCGCTGAAAACAAAGTCGCTCAGGCAGGAAGTCAGAGTTGGTACCTATAGGGATCCTGACAGGTTTGGACAAGGGGCCAAATCTAGCAAAAGAAAATTGAATCTGGTTCTCGAAAGCACACATACATAATGGAGGTGAGGGTGGGGGTTTGCCAACGATTCCAGTTTTGGACATAGTGTTTTATTGACCTAGAAGCTGAATATCAGGACAGTTTCCAGCAAAAAGGATGACTGGGTTCCCATTCCTGGTCCACTACTGTGCTCCCTAGTTACTAAGAGGCCATTGAGAATGAAGGGGATCAGAGTGGGAACCCCCCGGGAAAATGAACACAAGCAGCAGGCAGAAAGGAAGGAGAACTCTGTGAGTCCTGAGATGAAGCAGGCAAGCTCAGTGGTGTGAGGTGGGGCCCCAGAAGTGCATCAAAGTCACTGTGCCATCAGAGCAGCACCGTGACAAAGAGGGACAGGGAATGAGCAGTAATAATGAAGATAAAGGTGATGCTGGGCTGGAGAGATGGTACAGCAGGTAGGGCTCTTGCCTCGTGTACCTGCCTGGTTTAATCTCTAACACCACACACATATGGAGATGCCCCAAGCCCTGCCAGGATCACAGAGCCAAGAGTAAGCCCTGAGAATTGCTGGGTGTGGCCCAAACCCCAAAATAAATAAAGTTGGTGGGGACCAGAGTGATAGCACAGTGGGGAGGGCATTTGCCTTGCACATGGCCAACCTGGGTTTGATCCCTAGCATTCCATATGCCCCCCCCCCAGCCTACCAGGAGTAATTTCTTTTTTTTTTGGATTTTGGGCCACATCCGGTGACACTCAGGGGTTACTCCTGGCTATTCGCTCAGAAGTCGCTCCTGGCAGGCATGGGGGATCATATGGGGAACCGGGGGGATCGAACCGTGGTTCTAGGTTAGTTAGCGCAGGCATCTTACCTCCAGCGCCACCGCCCGGCCCCCCCTTTTTGTTTTTTGGTTTTTGGGCCACACCCAGTGACGCTCAGGGGTTACTCCTGGCTATGCACTCAGAAGTCGCTCCTGGC
>PVKC010040194.1:0-12384 GCA_004027635.1 Crocidura indochinensis | reverse complement strand
TTGTTTCTACTGTACTTGCTGAGTTCTGAGAAGTTACATTTGATAATTGTTTTTCTCTCATTCATTGCCTTTGAACTACATGTAAACTCTCATGTTTTTATGATGGTATTGAGACTAAAGCTGCCAGTTTGGGACATCTTTGTACCTTATTGCTGATTTAGGCAAGATTGAGGGTTATTGGCTCTGGACAGAATATTTAAAATGGTGCTCACTTTCTAACTACGTTATTCTCACACTTTATACATTTGATTTACTTATTTTGCATATTTAATAGACTATAATATAGTATAAGCATTTTATATGCATTGGAAAACATAGTGCATTTTATTAAGATATTTGTAACTGGAAAGGTTAGAACTGAAACTTTGTATTTCTGTGATATGTTTGTATCTATTAAATTTTTGACATATGAAAAAAAGAAAAACTTGACTTGTCACAGTATGCTATGGGTTCTAAGAAGAGCCTTGAATAATACAACATATTCTCTGTATAGAACCATTATGGTGAAAAGGACAAAAATAAATGCACAGCCTATTAGAAAAAAGCAGTAAGACAACACTGTTTTAAATTGGATGATTATGCTGTGGGAAGGGGTAATATCCAAAATATACAAGGTACTGACAGAATTTAATAAGAAAAAACATATAGCCTTATTAGAAAATGGGAAAAAAATGAACAGACACTTCCTCAAAGAAGAAATACAAATAGCCAAAAGGTACATGAAAAAATGCTCCACATCACTAATAATCAGGGAGATGCAAATCAAAACTACAATGAGGTACCACCTCACAACACAGAGACTGGCATACAGCACAAAGAAAAACAACAATGGGAGCCGGGAGGTGACGCAGGAGGTAAGGTGCCTGCTGCCTTGCCTGCGCTAACCTAGGACGGACTGTGGTTTGTTCCCCCTGTTCCCATATGGTCCCCCGTGCCTGCCAGGAGCGACTTCTGAGCGCATAGCCAGGAGTAACCCCTGAGTGTCACTGGGTGTGGCCGAAAAACAAAAAAAAAAGAAAGAAAAACAACAATATTGCGGCGGGGATGTGGAGAAAAGGAAATCTTATTTACTGCTGGTGGGAATGCCTTCTAGTACAGTCTTTATGGAAAACTATATGGAGATTCCTCAGAAAACTGGAAATTGAGCTACTATGTGAGCCAGCTATTCAACTGCTTGGGATATACTCTAGGAACACAAAAATATAATACAAAAATCCCTTCCTCACACCTATATTCATTGTAGCTCTACTTACAGTAGACAGACCCTGGAAACAACCAAGATGCCCTTCATCAGATGAATGACTAAAGAAGCTGTGGTACATATACAATGGAATATTATGCAATCATCAGGAGAGAGGAAGTCATGAAATTTTCCTATACATTAATGTACATGGAATCTATTATGTTGAGTGAAGTATGTCAGATGGAGAGAGATAGACACAAAATAGTCACTCATTTATGGGTTTTAAAAACAATTAAAGACATTACTGTAATAAGGTCCAGAGACAGAGTTAAGGGTTGGAAGGGATGGAAGGACTGGCTCACAATTTGAAGCTCACCACGAAGAGTGGTGAAAGCTGTTAGGAAAATAACTACACTAACAGTTAGCATGACAATGTTAAAGAATGAGAGAAGTAGAATATCTGTCGTGAATACAGGGAGGAGTGCAGCAGGAGGGGGTCATGGTGTTGCGAATGGTGCACTGGTGAAAGGGGGTGTTCTGTTTATGACTGAAACCCAACTACAAACATGCTTATAATCATGGTGCTTAAATATTTATAATAAAACTGAAAAATAAATTTTAATGAACTTTTAAAAATTGATTGGACAGTCAAGAAGTTTCCGAAATCTCCACCTTATCAGTAAAATCTTCAGCAGCTAATACTCTTTTTTATACTTCTAAAAGGACACAGTTGCTTAGATAAATGCAGGTGGTGTTTAACTGCCCTTCATAGATGTCTATAATAATGTTCTAATGCTTTTACTCATAGACACAGCTGCAGAATGAGTTTAGTTTCTATAGACTCCCTCTATAAGAATTCACTATAAGAATGTTTTAGTCTTATTTACTATTTAAGAACCCATACATTTTTATAATACATGGGTGCCTTCTACCCTGAATATTTGTCAAGAGGACTTCACCTAGTCCTTAAGTGATTGTACATTGACTATCCAACTTCGAATCCCAGATCCTAACCTGAGATCTGGCTTAGTTCCTTTCAACAGCACCAGGAATCAAACTTCCCAGGGGAAGGCCCTAATACTGCTCCGGCACTAATTTGAGCCAGAGTAGTTCATATGACACCGTGATGATGAGAAAATAGCAACAACCTTGATCTAAGGGCAAGTTGTCCCACCTCATCAATCTAACAATGAGATGAGCTCAGAAGACCCCCTGTCTTAGGATCTGTGCAAAAAAACAAGATCACTTAAGTACAGAGGATTGACTACAACAACACGACTGGACAGAACTTTTCCTGGGACCATAAAGAAAGACTCTATCCTAGACTTCAGTGCAAAAACTAAGATCTCTAATTACAGAGGACTGACTTTGATAAGCACTTTTCTGGCACCATAAAGACAACAAAATATGGGTTTGGCAACTAATATGTCAGAAGCCTGTATTCAATCTCATGACAGTATACTTCAAGGGTAGAGAAATTCCAAGGGAATTTCTTTTCTAATTTTCCCAATACTTACTGTGCCTATATAAAAGAAACCTTGCCACATGTGACCCACATTTTATATTTTTTATTTATGTGTAAATTTATTTTATTTTTATTCTTTCTTTTTCTTTTTTCTTTTAATTTTATTTATATTTATTTTCTAGATAGGAGCTCTAACCAGATTTTTTCAGAACCATAGAATATCAGTCATCTTTTTCTGCTTCATATTTCTGTCTTCTTACAAACTGAGAAAAAAATATGTAGATGAGACCCAGGGGCCAAGTGGTCTCAGGAGCATTAATGGAAATAAAAAATGGTGAAAACCAAGTACTCAAGTCAAAGTCAACAAAAATAGAATCAAGAGAATTAAATTACAAACTATGCACAAGAGATCTGTTATAATAGCAGTTCAGGGAGCCAAGGGTATAGGTATCAGACACATGCTGGGAACTATAGTGGAGGGAGGTCAACACTGGTGGTGGGAATTGCCTTAATTCACTGACACTATGAACCTTAAATACAGCTGTGAAAGACTTGTAATTCTCATTGGTCTCAATAAAAATTATTAAAAAATGAAATTTTTAGTGTCCTATATTCAATATGTTTATAATAACTTTCTAATGTTTTTGTTTACAGTGATCCTTGGAAGATAAGTTATGATGCCCTCATTTCTCATTACAATGCTCTATTATGTTAGACTCCTATTAAAGTACTCATTATAAAATTATAATTTTTATGATTATAAAAGTATAATGTATAATAAACAAATAATCTAGGTCTTAAGTCAATCACTTTCTATTTAAGCATGCCTGATAATATGATATAATGTTTCTGTCTAAACGTATTTGGAGGAAAAACATCTGCGTGCTATAGACTCTTGTCATTCATGAGTATGTTTTGGCAACCTAACTTCAACTCAAACTAGTTTACTATTATATTCTAATGTTTTTGTTTTCAGATTCCCACAAGAAATGTGTAATATCCCCCACACCTTATTTTCATAATGTTAGATGATGCATTCATGTGTAACTATATAACACATAAGACTATAAAAATGTTTGTTTTACCTGATTGGTTATCTTCTGGATTCCATTTCCAAATGGATATATGACATCATCTTACTTGTCTATAGGAGAAAATGTACAATCATATTGTCATTGCAAAGTTATCCCATGCCTTCATAAGTAACTTTTAATCCTATCAGATAAACTTATATTGTATAATCATAAAGTAGTAAAAATTAAGGGACAGGGAAACTTAATATAACATGCTCTTTTCTCTGCCTTCTTCCAGCATGACTTCGAGTCTACCTGCCTATCTTGCCTGTACCAACTCAAGTTGTTTAGTAAAAGAGAAAACCTGTGGTGATTGGTGTGCTAATTTTATATGCTGTCTATAAAAACCCAGAGGAGATTCTATCTGCTGTACCACTATTAATGAATGATACATAACATCAAAAGCATGTTAATAAAGGAGAAGCAGGATTGAGAAGGATTGCCAAGAACTGCCAGAGATTCAATGTCTAATAGTATAAAGATATATATATATATATATATATATATATATATATATAATACCATTGAGGCTTCCATACAGGCAGAATTTCAATATTTTAATAAAAATATACTATAAACTTGGTATTTAGTCTGCAAGTAATAAAGTTGTGGTGAATAGGGAAGATAAAAATGTTAGAGGCCAGAGTTATAGAATAGCAGGGAAGACTTGCCTTGCACATAGTTCATCCAGGTTTATTTGCCAGCATCACATATGGCCCCTGCAGCCTACCAGGAGCAATTTCTTAGCACAGAGCAAAGAGTAACCCTGAGAGCTACTGGATGTGACCCAAAAACCAAAATAAAAAGTTTTTAAATGTTAACGAATTTTTCAAAATAACCAATTATAATTCAACCAGTTTAAGCTAGGAACTGGTCATAGAATCCAGATCCCAGATTATTAACTATAGGTTACTTATAGAAGGTTTTTTTTTTTTAAATATTACTAGAGTATGGCAGAAGAGTACCTGGGGAACTTGGTAGTGGAAAATGAAAATTGGTGAAAGAATTGGTGTTAGAATATTCTACAACTAAATCTCAACTATTAACAACTTTTTAACTCTGTCATATGGTGATTTAATTAAAAAATAATAAAAATTAAAAATACAAATCTATTTTCCCCCATTCTTAAAGGAATTCCTTTCTTATGTTATCCTTAACCATTGCATTCCTATCACATTGAAAAGGCCATTACACTCAGAGAGTAAGCTTAAATTTTAGTACCATATTAATCATTTGTTGCAATGAATATCATTAATACAAAAATCTAATAATAGCTTATTATAAGAATAACAATTCCATTAACAGTTTTTAATAGGATTGTACTAACTCTACATGTGTGTCTAATATAAATTATTCTGGAACAAGTGCCATTTTAATATAAGCACTTGAAATTTAGCAAACTAATAACCTCATCTACATTTACTAATTTTATTTTGAAGTTTTCTATAGTAACATTCCTGGTATGAAAAAAAACTAGAGTGTTAGAACTAGAAGGCTCCTTAGAATCCTTTAGTTCATCTTCCCCAGTCATTATGTCACAAAACTGAGCCTGCAAAGAGGCCATGTGGGTTGTCAATTACAACAACACTTCCAGCAGCAAAGCAAATAAATGAATCTTTTAATGTACTGAGTGTTCTATGTACTGAGTTCACCTTGTAGCAGTGACCTTCATTTTACACTCATGCACTTTGAATCATGAGCAGAATTTATATTAGCATCCCTCATTAGGATAACATTGCAGTCATGACTTCAGGTATGCAGAAGACTATATTCTGGTTTAATATCTATTGAGGGTATTTGAAAGAGATAGTTCTATTGCTATGGGAAAATCCTGATACTTAAATTAGGAAAAACTAGATCCACATCCTTGCCCTGCCACAAGAAGCTGCAAGTTACTAGTTATGTTTTTTTGTCTTTGCAGGAATCACTCTTTTTATCACAAAAATGATATTGAAAAATTGGTGAATTAAATGATTAATATTTTAAGATTTTTAAAAGGTAATATTGACACCTTCAGAATTCTATGTACATTTAATGACATGATCTGAAATGTTTGTAACGTACAAATTGTTAAGTAAGGATACATTTGAAAACTTCCCACAAAATTTATTTAAATTTATAAAATAATTGAACTCAGAAAGGGATTTAAAAGTTAGTGAAAGTAAAAGTTTTTTAAAAATTCTAAATGATTAAATTATTGGCATAGAGAGATAATAGCAGGTTTATGGTTGTTGCTAGCACATTACTAATCCAGCACTGGTATTACTACCCCTTAGCATCACCAGGAGTAATTCCTGAGCACAGATCAAAGAATAAGCCTTGAGCACTACCAGACATGACCCCCAAATACCCCAAATAAAATTTCAGTAATGTTATATCACTAGCATGCTAGCAGAATTACATGTGAATAAAAATTCCCTATGATATATTAATAATTAAAAAGAGACTATGACTATGGGTCACATAGTGTCAAGTAGACATGAGATATAACAAAAATATAACTAAAAAGGTGGAGAGTTAAATTTCAAGATAAGAACTATGGTTGAATAAAAGATTTTTTATCAATATGTTATTTGGACTCTCTATATAAACCTTGAAACTATAATCTCCTTACCTAATCCTTATAAATAGTCTTCACACTAAGGCTTACTGGCATTGAAAATCCTACCCAAAGCAGGAGAGAAAGTACAGGTTTAAGACTCTTGCTTTCCAGGTGGCTAACCCCAGTTTTCTCCCTAGTACTGTATATAGTCCCTGAACATCACCAAGAATGATCCTTGAATGTAGAGTCAAGAGTACGATCTGAACTTCAGGTGTATCCAAAATCACAGAAAACAATTACAAATATTACTCAAAGACAAAATACTCTTTCCCAGAATGTGCTTCATGGCTCTCAGGTGTTCATGCAGAACTTCTTCATTTTATACAAAGTTTTTTCCATCATCATTCATGAAAATCCACTTTAGTAA
Source organism: Crocidura indochinensis (assembly GCA_004027635.1). Taxonomy (NCBI): domain Eukaryota; kingdom Metazoa; phylum Chordata; class Mammalia; order Eulipotyphla; family Soricidae; genus Crocidura; species Crocidura indochinensis. Next base: position 5,694 of record PVKC010040194.1, on the reverse strand, counting down.
GTATATGGAGTTCCTAGGATTTACAAATATAATTTGTAAATTTATGTTCTGATATTTTTATTTTATTTGTGTAATGGTATTATTCTATAAAATATACAATTTTATTCATTTTAGTTCTGTATTTACTGTATTATTTACTGTATTTTAACCACTCATCCATTTTACCATGTAATCATATGTAGAATTTCAGTGACAACTATGTATTTTTTTTCATCTGCTATCAGTATGCTCAATAATGAATATATATTTTGCCATACATATTTTGCTATAAAACAGAATTTTCTAAAACTCATAGAACTGAAATAGAATTATAATAGAGCTACACTACAAACAGTAAGGCTTATGATCAGCTGATCTTAACTCAATCCTCAGCATTATTTATGTTTCCCAGGCGTGATTTCTGAACACAGAGTAAAGAGTAATTCCTAAGGTGTGGCTGAAATCTACAACGCACCCATGTTATTATTAAAATATATTAATTGACTTGTCTCTACAAGTCCCATTGTGTTCTAGATGAGACAATCAAGTAAGACTAAGAAAGGCTATCAGAAACCAACAGAATTCTAACACATTAACCAACACAATTTCACTTTACAAGGCTACCATAAGAAACAGAATTTGTATTCCTATTAGAACTATCTGATGTAAGGTGGCTATGATATATGGTAACTTAAGAAACAAATACATATAATTTTGGAGTCCAGGGAAGTGTATATATAAATGGATGCACGTAGTTATACTTTTTAAGGAGTCCCAAATTGAATAAAGGAGAAAAATCCTGCTTCTCTGATGGGTTGAGTACTTTTTCTTAGTCAGCACCTTAATTTCCAGTATGTGATATGAGTGTAGATTGTTGACTGACTATGTCGTTCTAAGTCTCACCTTTTCTAATAAAGAACTCTATGATGCTGGTCAAGCAGCTTAAGTCCCTAGTCCCTATATTTTCTTCATGGAGTTCAATAAGAATACATATTTAGACAGGTGCTTGAGCACAGACATTATATTTGAAATGAGTAACAAGAAACAAACTTCCTATCTAAATGTTTCCTTCCATTTTTCCCATTTTTTTCAAAATACTGGCTACAGAAGGTAAAAATCAAACACTTTTGCCAATAGTCACAGGATTTGTGAATAGAGTTTTATCAACCTATATTATCTTCCCTTATATCAATATCGAAAACATAAGAACAACAATAATAATAATGGTCAGATTTAAAAATCTCATTGACTAGGTAATTCATAAATAAAATAGAAGCAAAATATGACTGTACTTGGACATTATGAGGGTAGTTTTCACATGGCAGAAACTATATGAGGTAGTACCGAGCACTTACTTGCATATGACTGACCCAGGTTCAATTCCCAGCACTACATATTGTCCCCTAAGCCGTTCAAGAGTGATTCCCAGAGCAGAGTCATAAGTAAGCACTGAATGTCACCGGTGTGGCACAAAGACAAAACTGGGAAGAAAAAATAAATTAGGTAAGTTACTTATGAGGCTTAATGAGAAATCACCTTTAACCAAAGATGTAGGAAGTTGTCAACAAGCAGCTGGTAAAAACAAAAACACTAAACTAATCACAGAGTCTATGAATAATAGGTATCCTTAGAAAATGGGAAGTGCAGTCTGATACCTAGTCCATTTGGAAATTGAGACACAAGAGTTTTTTAAGTAGGAGGAAAATTGTTGTCCAAGACCATAGAATCAACCTGTTCCTCAACTGAATTCCTTTCAACTATGCCATGCACAAACAGTAAAAGTTCATGAGCCTAATTTTTTTCTAAATTATACAACAAAGATAAATGAAAAATATTTTCTTGTAAAAATAAATGTACATTAGGGTACCTTCAAATAGATGCTCTCTTCTTGCATTTAAAATTAGATCCAACTTCTACTATAAATGAGGGACCCCAGCAGTAGTGCAGAATGTGAATTCCGCAAAGACTGAAAAAAGACCGTGATGAAGTTTAAAAATTAATTTAATTTGCATATATTATCATAGTTATAACTTCACATGAATATAAATCAAGAGACATTGTGGATATGAGCATTTGTTATTTATACAGATATCAACACACTGCAAAGTTAGAAGAGCAGATGAATAGCTCACATAGGGATTTAATTGAGTGATTATTTCTCAGGTTGGCCTTGTTAGTTCTTCCAGAGCAGTAGAATTTGTCCCTCACATAGCCTTGTGATATTCCCTCTTGGGAAACACATATTTGTAGTTTTCTAGTTAATTAAACTGTGATTTTCTCAAAGGTTAGGACAAAGCTCTCAAAGTCCTCATCTTTGTTTCCCCGGTGTTCAGCACAGGTCTGCATGAATCAGTAAGTACACATTGACTTGGTCTTGGGAGCCAAGAAATGTTTCTCTAAATAAAGCACAGATTTTCAACATATAAATCACTGAGCAATGAGACACGATATCTGTGTCTATAGAAAAGGACAATTCAGAAACTCTGCAAATGATCACATGTTACTACATGAGATGGGGAAACAAGGTGACTTAGAGAGTGATAGAGAGATAGAAAGGTTTGTTTGAATTTATAAACTAGGAGATGAGGGAAGGTCTGACTGTAAATTCATATTTGATATAAGATTTGAAGGTGATAACAGGGAAACCTATGTTACCAAGTAGGATAAAAGCTTTCCAGGCAGAGATGAGTGAGGACCAGTGCAAAGGTCTTGGTGTGGAAGCTCATTTGAGGAACAACCCAGGAACATGTGGAACTGGATGGTGAATAGGAGTAAGTATTTTAATAATTAAGGTCGAAAAATAATTGTGGTCAAGTGTCATGAAGGGTGTGTTGGTTCACAGTTGGAAGAGAAGCAAAGCAAGAAACTCACATGATTTGATTTAAGACTTAAACATTCATGTTGATTTGTATGGTGTCACAGAGGGCAAGGAATGAAGTGGGGCCATGTAATATGAAGCTATCTAGAAATTTCAATGGAAGAAAGTGGTGAGTCTGAAGAACTTGTTAGCACAGCTCCAATAGAACACGTCTTTAAAATTGTGGCCTGCAGAGCACAAATCTTAATCATATTCTTTAAAAAAAATAATACCTTTATTTAAACACCATGATTACAACTATGACTATAGTTGGATTTCAGTCGCAAAAAGAATGTCCCCCTTCACCAGTGCAACATTCCTCCACCACCAATACCCCCATCTCTCTCCTCCCACAACCCCTGCCTATATTTGAGACAGGCATTAATTATATTCTTGCAATTATTTTGTTCCTACCGCACCTGACAAAAAATTGAACAAGGATAATGAATGTTAGCTACCAATATAGTCCGTACATAGCATGTTGCTTGGCAAAGGGTTGGTACTCATTTTTGGTTAACTAGACAAACGAATAACTTTTTTTAATATATTTTATTTGGTTTTTGTGTCACACCCGGCAGTGCTCAGGGGTTACTCCTGGCTCCATGCTCAGAAATTGCTCCTGGCAGGCACGGGGGACCATATGGGGCACCAGGATTCGAACCGATGACCTTTTGCATGAAAGGCAAACGCCTTACCTCCATGCTATCTCCCGGGCCCCAATATATTTTATTTAAACCCTTGATTACACACATAATTGTGTTTCAGTTTCAGTCATGTAAAGAACACCACCCATCACCAGTGCAATGTTCCCATCACCATTGTCCCAAACCTCCCTCCTCCACACGCACCCCCTGCCTGTACTCTAGACAGGCTCTCCATTTCCCTCATATATTCTCATTATTAGGACAGTTCAAAATGTAGTTATTTCTCGAACTAAACTCATCACTCTTTGTGGTGAGATTCCAGAGGTGAGCTGGAACTTCCAGCTCTTTTCTCTTTTGTGTCTGAAAATTATTATTATTGCAAGAATGTCTTTCATTTTTCTTAAAACCCATAGATGAGTGAGACCATTCTGCGTTTTTCTCTCTCTCTCTGACTTATTTCACTCAATATGATAGATTCCATGTACATCCATGTGTAGGAAAATTTCATGACTTCATCTCTCCTGACAGCTGCATAATATTCAATTGTGTATATGTATCACAGTTTCTTTAGCCTTTTGCCTGTTGAAGAGTATCTTGGTTGTTTCCAGAGTCTTGCTATGGTAAACAGTGCTGCAATGAATATAGGTGTAAGGAAGGGGTTTTTGTATTGTATTTTTGTGTTCCTAGGGTATATTCCTAGGAGTGGTATAGCTGGATCGTATGGGAGCTCGATTTCCAGTTTCTGGAGGAATCTCCATATCGCTTTCCATAAAGGTTGAACTACACGGCATTCCCACCAGCAGTGGATAAGAGTTCCTTTCTTTCCGCATCCCCACCAACACTGTTTGTTCTCATTCCTTGTGACGTATGCCATTCTCTATGGTGTGAGGTGGTACCTCATAGTTTTTTTTTGATTTGCATCTCCTTGATGTGGATCATTTTTTCATGTTTCTTTTGGCCATTTGTATTTCTTCTTTGTCAAAGTTTCTTTCCATTTCTTCTCCCCATTTTTTTTTATGAGATTAGATGTTTTTTCTTGTAAAGTTCTGTCAGTGCCTTGTATATTTTGGAGACTAGCCCCTTATCTGATGGGTATTGGGTGAATAGTTTCTCCCACTCAGTGGGTGGCTCTCTTATCCTGGGTGCTATTTCCTTTGAGGTGCAGAACTTCTCAGCTTAATATTTTCCGATCTGATAATCTCTGCTTTCACCTGCTTGGAGAGTGCATTTTTCTCCTTCAATATGCCTGTAGTCTCAATGTCCTGGAGTGTTTTGCCTACGTGTTTTCTATGTATTTTATGGTTTCATGTCTGACATCATAGTCTTTCATCCATTTGGATTTTATCTTTGTACATGATGTTAGCTGGGGGTCTAAGTTCAATTTTTTTTGCAAGTGGCTAGCCAGTTGTGCCAACATCACTTGTTGAACTGGCTTCCTTTGCTCCATTTAGGATTTCTTGCTCCTTTATCAAAAATTAGGTGACTGTATGTCTGGGGGATATTTTCTGAGTATTCAAGCCTATTCCACTGATCTGAGGGCCTGTCTATGTTTCATTATCATGCTGTTTTGATAACTATTGCTTTGTAGTAAAGTTTAAAATTGGGGAAAGTAATTCCCCCCATGTTCTTTTTCCCAATGATTGCTTTCGCTATTCTATGGTGTTTATTTTTCCAAATAACTTTAAAAAGTACCTGATCCACTTCTTTGAAGAATGTCATGGGGATCTTTAAGGGATCACATTAAATCTGTATAATGCCTTGGGTAGTATTGTCATTTTGATGATGTTAATCCTGCCAATCCATGAGCAGGGTATATGTTTCAATTTCCGTGTATACTCTCTTATTTCCTGGAGCAGAGTTTTATAGTTTTCTTTGTATAGGTCCTTCACATTTTTAGTCAAGTTGATTCCAAGATATTTGAGTTTGTGTGGCACTATTGTGAATGGGTTTGTTTTCTTTTTTTGTGTGTGATTTTTTGGGTCATACCCGGCAGTGCTCAGGGGTTACTCCTGGCTCCATGCTCAGAAATTGCTCCTGACAGGCATGGGTGACCATATGGGGCACCAGGATTCAAATCAATGACCTTTTGCATGAAAGACAAACACTTTACCTCCATGCTATCTCCCGGCCCCGGGTTGTTTTCTTAATGTCCATGTCTTCCTTATTACTATTGGTGTATAGAAAGGCCATTGATTTTTGTGTGTTAATTTTGTA
>PVKC010040193.1:0-12472 GCA_004027635.1 Crocidura indochinensis | reverse complement strand
TTTTGGGTCACACCCAGCAGCACTCAGGGATTACTCCTAGCTTTACACTCAGAAATCGCTCCTGGCATGCTTGGGGGATCATATGGGATGCCAGGATTTGAACTGTCCTTCTGCATGCAAGGCAAACGCCCTATCTCCATGCTCTCCAGCCCCTGGAATCACTTCTGGCATGCTTGGGGGGGGGGGGCCATATGGGATGCCAGAGATCAAACTCAAGTAGGTTACATTCAAGGCAAGCACCTAACCCGTTGTACCATTGCTCTGGCCCCTGAAAGAGTATTTTAAACAATTAAAATAATATTATTTATACATGTGACTTCCTTGCCTTTAGAAAATTAGGAAAACGGGGCCCGGGAGATAGCATGGAGGTAAGGCGTTTGCCTTTCATGCAAAAGGTCATCGGTTCGAATCCCAGTGCCCCATATGGTCCCCCGTGCCTGCCAGGAGCAATTTCTGAGCATGGAACCAGGAGTAACCCCTGAGCACTGCCGGGTGTGACCCAAAAAAAAAAAACCACAAAAAAAAAGAAAATTAGGAAAACACTGCTTTTCTTCTTTTAAAATAAATATGCACATTTTTCTGTTGGTAGGTGATATTAAATATTTTTATGCACCATTTTCAACCTGAGATTTTTGTTTGTTTGGATTTTGAGTTACACCTGATAGGAATCAGGGGACCTTCAGGGGTCATGGGGATTAAACCTAAGTCAGTCATGTTCAAGGCCCTGCTCACTATACATCTCTCCAGCCCTTCAGCCTAAATTTAACCTGGCAGGAAGCTTCTATTTGTAACATTTTTAAAACTCATCTACAATATCTATAGATAAACAAGAAGCAGAGATTTGGGTAGGTAGAGTTCTTAATTTTTTATTCCTTTGTCTTTTATAGTTCTTGTCCCTGAAAAACTGGACTCTACAATTGGTAAGAGAGCTTTCCATTCCACACTAATGGATCTCTTTTCTCCTAAATGTTGTTGAAGAATATTGTTGGTAATACTGTATTTTATAGGTTTTAGATCAAATCCTTTCCAGTGTCTACAATTTTTAATTTACTAAAATGTCATTTTGGGGCTAGAATGATACAGTGGGTAGGAGAAGATTGCTTGACATATGGCTAACTTAAGTCTGATTCCTGGGGTACACCAAGAGTGGCCCCTCAGTACAGATCCAAGAGTAAGTCATGAGCAAAACAGGTGTGATCCAGAAAACAGAATATAATTTTAAAAATCATTATTTAAAATAGACACATGCATCCTATCTAGCTAAGGAGCATATCTCCTTAAAAAATTTTTAGGGGGGCCCGGGAGATAGCATGGAGATAAGGCGTTTGCCTTTCATGCAAAAGGTCATCGGTTCAAATCCTGGTGCCCCATATGGTCCCCCATGCCTGCCAGGAGCAATTTCTGAGCATGGAGCCAGGAGTAACCCCTGAGCACTGCCAGGTGTGACTCAAAAACCACAAAAAAAAAAAAATTTTTTTTTTAGTCAGTTGAAGTCACAGAGAACATTAAACAAAGCAACAAATCTATTTCTATTTGCTTGTTTGGTTTTTTTTTTTGTTATTTGTTTTGTTTTGTTTTAGGGCCACACCTATGGTGCTCAGGGGTTTCTCCTGGCTCTGCATTCAGGAATCACTCCTGGAAGTGCTCAGGGAATCATATGGGATGTCAGGGCTTGAACCCTATGGTCAGCCATAGAGAAGGTAAGCACCTACTCACTGTACTATCACTCCAGACTTATTTGGATGGTTTTTTTTTAAGAGACATAATTTGTTACAATATACAAAAATCAAACAATCTTGGGTGTGGTGCTCACCCAGAGTCATACTTCTGGTTGTTTGATTGAATTTTTCTAAGCCACACCATCTAAATCACACTATTTCTAGTGCCAGGGAGATAACTCAAAGGACTGGAATGCGCTTTACCAATGCTAGAATCTTGGGCTCTCTGCCCAGTGCATTATGGTCCCCCCAGACAGAAAAACCTCTGAGTAACCTCTGAGCACAGACCTGATAGCAGTTCTTGAGGATTAATGGATGTTGCAAAAAGAAAATGCCATTTTCCACCTTATATCCACAAAAATGGAGTGTGAATTGGGTTCAGTGATAAAGGCAATATGGGGAATAGATGCTGGAAATTACAGCAGAAATGATTTTTTGGTTTTTGGGCCACACCCGGTGACGCTCAGGGGTTACTCCTGGCTACTCACTCAGAAGTCGCTCCTGGCAGGCACGGGGGACCATATGGGGAACCGGGGGATCGAACCGAGGTCCGTTCTAGGTTAACGCAGGCACCTTACCTCCAGCGCCACCGCCCGGCCCCAGACAGCAGAAATGATTGATCAAGTGCCATATTGACCCAAACAATGTGCTTTTTATGAGATTAAATTAATATTGTCAATTATTTTATTTTATTTTTTCAATTATTATATTTTAATTTAATCTCAGTATCATGTAATATATACCCAGCTGAGTGATGGAGATGTAGTTCAGAAAGTACTGAGTACCTGTTATGTATCTATAATTCTTCTAGGATCTGGGAAGTAAATATATCATTGCTGTAATGTGATCCTATCGTAAAGTCAATATCTATTTTCTGGATGTTGTATTTGGCAGTATTCATTTTATCAACTGTTGTTAGGCTCATTTATCCAAAATAAATTTAGATAAGCATGTTGAAAGACCTTCTAGAGTCATAATTGACTTTGTTTAATAGGATATGTTTTCTATTTTTATTTAGAAACAGCAATCATTATTTTCAGAAGAAGAAGAATATACAACTGGATCTGAGGTCACTGAAGATGAAGTTGGCGATGAAGAAGAAGTATCTAAGAAACAAAGTATTGGTTTCTAAGTTAAAATGTCTACTAAAGGGACAGGAGCAATATTATTACTGGTTAGGACATTTTCCTGCAAGCTGCCAATCTAGGTTCAGTTCCTGCCACCCCATATGGTCCTTTGAGCCTGCCTGGACTGATATCTGAGTGCAGAGCCAGGAGTAACCTCTTGAGTAGGACAGGATATGGCCAAAAAAATAAAAACAAAAACAAAAATTTTTTTACTAAATTTTTAAATGTTGTACACACAAAGGACTTGCATTCTTGGTATGAGAGAAATAACACAAATGCATAGGGTACTTTCCTTGCATGTGGCTGACATGGGCTCAATCCTCAGTATCTCACATGATGCCTCCAAGCCTTGCCAAGAGTGATCCCTGATCAAAGCCAAGAATAAGCCCTGAGTACATCCAGGTGTGGTTCCAATAAAACAAAAGGACTTGGTGCCGGGCAGTGGCACTGGAGATAAGGTGCCTGCGCTAACCTAGGACGGACCATGGTTCGATCCCCCGGTTCCCCATATGGTCCCCCGTGCCTGCCAGGAGCGACTTCTGAGCGAATAGCCAGGAGTAACCCCTGAGCGTCACCAGGTGTGGCCCAAAAACCAAAAACAAACAAACAAACAAACAAACAAAAAACAAACAAGCAAAAAAAAAAAAAAAAAGGACTTGCATTCTGAAGGCTTTTCTGTAAAGGCTAAGGAATTGGCTTTATAAATCTACATAGTAGGTTATCCCAGGAGAAGTGAAGGAAGATCCATCAAGACTCCTATGGTGATGGATAGAAACTGGAATTCTGGGGGCCCGGGAGATAGCATGGAGGTAAGGCATTTACCTTTCATGTAAAAGGTCATCGGTTTGAATCCCGGTGCCCCATATAGTCCCCCGTGCCTGCCAGGAGCAATTTCTGAGCATGGAACCAGGAGTAACCCCTGAGCACTGCCGGGTGTGACCCAAAAACCAAAAAAAAAAAAAAAGAAAAGAAACTGGAATTTTGGTGACAAGCATAAAGTACTGCATATGGAATTGATTTAATAGATTAAAATCCAAGCAGGAAAGATAGCTCAAAGTACTGGGTCCGAGTTCTGTTTTGCTTGTTAAGTTTTCAGTGGGGGAGTTTGCCCTTTCTTGGGGATGGGTGTTTGAGATCAGACTTAAACATCCACCAGAGATCAAACCTAGGACTCTAGCATGCAAAGCCTATACTCCAACCCTTTGGGCCAGGAGTGGCGAACAAGTTCGACACAAAGAGCCAAAATTTTAAACTGAGATTCAGAGAGCCACACCACGCAGTCACCTGCCAAAACAGACTCACACAAAAGCATATAATTTTAACAATAATATATTAAACACATATTGCATTTTGCAATTTTGAGTGAGGGTAAAAATCTTGTTTGCCACCCTTGCTTTGGGCTATCTTTCTGGCCCTACCCATTGAGTTTTTATTTTGTTTTATTTAGTGGTCACATCTAGCAGTACTCAGAGCCTACTCCTGAATTCTGCACACAAATCATCCCAGATGATGCTCAGGAGACTCTTTGGATGCCAAGGATTGAGTCCAGATCAGCCACATGCAAGGCAAATACCCTACCTGCTATAATGTTGCTCCAGTCTTCCCCCATTAAATTTTTTTAAAAAATATATTTTCAGTCAGAGATGTGGGTCAGGTTCCTGGATTCCATCCTTTGCAGTATATGGGCCCTGAGCATTGCTGAAGTGTTCATTACAATAATGAGTATTTTGTTAGTAATTTTTTAGTTCAACTTAATCAAGAAGAAACTGCTGGGGCCAAAGAACAGCAGGGCAGGGCATTTGCCTTGCATGCAACTGACCCAGGTTTGGTCCCCAGCATCCCATATGGTCTACCCAGCCTGCAGGAGTGATTTTTGAGTGCATAGCCAAGTGTAACTCCTGAGTGCCTCTAGGTGTGACCCCCCAAACAAAAAACTACTATTGTATTTGTTTTTTTTCAGTTTATTAAGATAAAATTTAACAAAATATTGATGTGGGAATCCAACACAAAAATTCCTTCCTCACACCTATATTCATCGCAGCATTTTTTACAATAGCCAGACTCTAAACAACCAAGATGCCCTTCAACAGATGAATGGCTAAAGAAACTGTGGTACATATACGCAATGGAATATTATGCAGCCGTCAGGAGAGATGAAATCATGAAATTTTCCTATACATGATGTATATGGAATCTGTTATGCTGAATCAAATTAGTCAGAGGGAGAGAGAGAGGCACAGAATAGTCTCACTCATCTATGGGTTTTAAGAACAATTAAAGACATTGAAATAATCCCCAGAGGATGAGGGCCAGAAAGACCTGCCCAAGATATGAAGCTCACCACAAAGAGTGGTGAGTGCAGTTAGAGAAATAACTACACTGAGAACTATCATAACAATGTCATAATGGATGTAGAAAGCCTGTCTTGAATACAGACGGGGTGGGGGGTATGGAGAGAGAGGAGATGTGGGCATTGATGATGGAAAGGTTGCATAGTGAAGGGGGGTGTTCTTGTTATGACTGAAACCCAACTACAATTATGTTTGTAATCACGGTGTTTAAATAAATAAGTCATATAAAAACATTGATGTGGGGGGAGCAGATACAATAGCACAGCAGTAAGGCATTTGCCTTGTACTCAGCCAACCCTCGATGGATCCCGGTTTGATTCCCAGCATCCCATATGGCCCCCTAAGCCTATCAGGAGCAATTTCTGAGCGCTGCTAGGTGTGGTTCCCCCACAAAAAAAAATTGATGTTGGGCCACACCAGGCAGCATTCAGGATAGAACCCAGGGCCTCCCACACAAGTTATATTTGAGCCTGTCTCAGATTTTACTCTTGGAGTCTGGGGCAGTGTTTTCTCTAGAGGAGACCAAGGGCTGGTCCCTGCAATATTCAGTCCAACAATGCATGCTACGTGGACCTAATGGTCTTTTGGCGCTGGGTCCAAACTTGCAGCCTGAAAATGTCTTGACCCACTTGAGCTTTTTATTCAGCCGTTCTATTGAATTCTTTTTGGAGGGGGTCACACCGGGCAGTGCTCAGGGGTTACTCCTGGCTCTATGCTCAGAAATCATCCCTGGCAGGCTCAGGAGACCATATGGGATGCCGGAATTCGAACTGGGGTCCGTCTTGTGTTGGTCACGTGCAAGGCAAACGACTTACCACTGTGCTGTCTGGTCCCCTGTTGAACTTTTTAGGGAACCATCTATGATTTTAAAAAAGTGTTTGCCCCAAAAACCAAAAAAAAAAAAAAGTGTTTGCACCAGTGAGGTGCCACTAGAGGTAAGGTATCTGCCATGCAAGCGCTAGCCAAGGAAGGACCACGGTTTGATCCCCCGGTGTCCCATATGGTCCCCCCAAGCCAGGGGCAATTTCTGAGCGCTTGCCCAGGAGTAACCCCTGAGCATCAAACGGGTGTGGCCCAAAAAACTAAAAAAATAAAAATAAAAAAGTGTTTGCTAGCATTAGTTTGTTTATATTTTACTGAATTTTGCTCTTATGTTTAGTATATCTTTCCTTGTAATTACTTTGGATTAATTTCCCTTTTTTTAGTTGCTTAAGTAATTGATGTTTTACTTTTCTAACATATAAAGCTATAAAGTGCTAAAATTTTCTTTAATTACTGCCTTGATTATATCCACATTTTTTTTTTTTTTGGTTTTTGGGTCACACCCGGCAGCGCTCAGGGGTTACTCCTGGCTCCATGCTCAGAAATTACTCCTGGCAGGCACGGGGGACCATATGGGGCACCGGGATTCGAACCGATGACCTTTTGCATGAAAGGCAAACGCCTTACCTCCATGCCATCTCCCGGGCTCATATTTTTATTATTATACAGTGATATTTTCGTAAATATTTTCTGACCTCCCTAATTTTATTCTAATTTTCTTTCATGTAAAACTATGTAATTTCCAGATGTTTTGATTTTCCATATCCTTTTAAATTATAGGTAACCATTTTCATTCTGTCACGTTCAGAGAACTACTCTAAGAGGCTTCATGCTTTAAATATTACTGGGACCTATTGCAGATGCACAGTTGTTTGGTACCCATCTTCTATAAGTGTGTCCATTTTTTTTTTTTTTTTTTTTTTTTTTTTTTTTGGTTTTTGGGCCACACCCAGTGACGCTCAGGGGTTACTCCTGGCTATTCGCTCAGAAGTTGCTCCTGGCAGGCACGGGGGACCATATGGGAAGCGGGGGATCGAACCGCGGTCCGGTCCGTCCTAAGGCAGGCACCTTACCTCCAGCGCCACCGCCCGGCCCCAAGTGTGTCCATTTTTTGACTACTTTTCTATTAGCTCACAAAAGAGATGCTGAAATCCTCAACTATAAATGTTCATTTGTATATTTTTTCCTTTCAGGTCTGTTTTTATTGTATATATTAGAACTTAGTAATTAAGCACCTGTTTATAATATATTGACTCTTTTATAACGATGTATCCCTTACCTATACCTATAGTAAAACTGCCTGTCTTGGATCAGAGAGATAGTACAGTGGTTAAGACGCTAGCCTTATATGTGGCTGACCCCAGTTCCATCCCTGGCACTGAATGGTCTGAGCACCGCTGGGAGCAATCCCTGAGCACAGAGCCGGGAGTAGCCCCTCTGCCCCCAGCACCATCAGGTATGGCCTACAAAACAAAAACCCTTGCCTTTAACGAAGTCTATTTTGTTCGATATTAATATAATCCCCTCTGAATTATTTTATTTATTTTATTTTATCCTATCAATTTCAATCTGTGGTTTTTGGAGTTTTGGGGGGTTATTATCTTTATTCTGTATATTTATTTAAGCACCCTGACAGACATATTTGTAGTTGGGTTTCAGTTATAAAACAGAACACCCCCCCTTCACCAGTGCAACCTTTCCATCATGTCCTTTCAGCCTGCCCCCCCTTTCCTGCCTCTCCCACCCCATCTATATTTGAGACAGGCAATCTATTTCTCTCACTCACTACTATTGTCATGATAATTGTCAGAGTAGTTATTTCTCTAACTGCACTCACCACTCTTTGTGGTAAGCTTCATATCATGGGGCCGGTCCTTCTAACCTTCATCTCTATTGTCTCTGGTTATTATTACAATAATGTCTTTTATTTTTCCTAAATCCCACAGATGAGTGAGACTATTCTGTGTCTATCTCTTTCCTTATTTCACTTAGCAAAATAGTTTCTATGGCCATCCATGTATAGGAAACTGTCATGAGTTCATTTTTCCTGATGGTTGCATAGTATTCCATTGTGTATATACATGTACAACAGTTTCTTTAGCCACTCATCTATAGTCAGGCATCTGGTTTGTTTTCAGAGTCTGGCTATTGTAAATAGTGCTGCAATGAATATAGGTGTGAAGAAGGCATTTTTGTATTATGTTTTTGTGTTCCTAGGGTATGTCCCTAGGAGTAGTATAGCTGGATCATATGGGAGCTCAATTTCTAGGTTTTTGAGGAAACTCCATCTTGTTTTCCATAAAGACTGAACTAGATGGCATTCCCACCAGCAGTGATTGAGAGTTCCTTTCTCCCTACATCCCTGCCAGCACTGATTGTTCTTATTTTTCTTGTGATGTGTACCAGTATCTGTGGCATGCGATGATACCCCATTATTGTTTTGATTTGCATCTCCCTGATAATTAGTGATGTGGAACATTTTATGTGCCTTTTGATTATGTGCACTTTTTCTTTGAGGAAGTATCTGTTCATTTCTGCTCTCTGTTTTTTAATGTGGTTAGACTTTTTTCTTGTTATGTTCTGTCAGTACCTTGTATATCTTAGATATTAGTCCCTTATCTGATTGTTATTGGGTAAATCATTTCTCCCATTCAGTGGGTGGCCTTTGTATCCTAGTCACTATTTCTTTTGAGGTTCAGAAGCTACTCAGCTTAATATAGTCCCATCTGTTTAATCTCTGCTTTCACTTGTTTGGAAAGTGCTGTTTCCTCCCTAAAGTTGCTTTAGTCTCAGTGTCATGGAGTGTTTTACCTACATGTTGTTCTATATCTCTTATGGTTACATGTCTGATCTAAAGGTCTTTAATTAATTTAATTTGACCTTTGTGCATGGTGTTAGATGGAGGACTGAGTTTTCTGTTTTGCATGTGGCTGACCAGTTGTCCCAACACCACTTGTTGAAGAGGCTTTCCTTGCCCCATTTTGTGTTTCTTACCCTTTATTAAAGATTAATTGATTGTATGTCTGTGGAACATTCTCTGAATACTCAGGTTCCATTGATCTGAGGGTCGGTCTTTATTCCAATACCATGCTGTCTTAATGATTATTGCTTTGTAGTAAAATTTAAAGTTGGGGAAAGTGATGCCTCCCATCTTCTTTTTCCTAAGGGTTACTTTAGCTATTTGTGGATGTTTATTGTTACAAATGAATTTCAGGAGTGTTTGATCCACTTCTTTGAAGAATTTTATGGATATCCTTAGAGGAATTGCATTAAATCTGTGCAATGCTTTGGGGAGTATTGTCATTTTAATGATATTGATCCTCCCAATCCATGAACAGGGTTTGTGTCTCAATTTTCTTGTGTCCTCTTTTATTTCTTGAAGTAGTGTTTTGTAGTGTTCTTTGTATAGGTCCTTCACCTCTTCAGTTAAGTTGATTCCAAGGTATTTGAGTTTCTGTGGCACTAATGTGAATGGGATTTTTTTTTTTTTTGGTTTTTGGGTCACACCCGGCAGTGCTCAGGGGTTACTCCTGGCTCCATGCTCAGAAATTGCTCCTGGCAGGCACGGGGGACCATATGGGGCACCGGGATTCGAACCGATGACCTTTTGCATGAAAGGCAAATGCCTTACCTCCATGCTATCTCCCGGGTCCCGGGATTGTTTTTTTAAGGTCCATTTCTTCTCTGTCATTATTTGTGCATAAGAAGGCCATTGATTTTTTTTTGTGTTAATTTTGTAGCCTGCCATTTTGCTATATGAATCTTTTTTTTCTAGAAGCTTTTTAGTAGAGTCTTTAGGGTTTTCTAAATAAATTATGATGTCATCTGTAAACAGTGAGAGCTTGGCTTCTGTTCCTAACTGTATGCCCTTGATATCTTTTTCTTGCCTAATTGCTATGACAAGTAATTCCAGTACTATGTCAAATAGGAGTGGTTGATAGTGGGCAACATTGTCTTATACCAGATTTTAGAAGAAAGACTTTTGGTGTATCTCCATTGAAAATAATAGTTGGAGCCAGAAACATAGCACAGCAGTAGGGCAGGACCAACAGTGGTTTGATTCCCACCATTCCATGTGGTCCCCCAAGCCTGTTGGGGGCAATTTCTGAATGCAGAACTAGGAGTAACTCCTGAGCATCATCAGGTATGACCTAAACACCAAAAGAGAGAGAGAGAGAGAGAGAGAGAGAGAGAAAGAGAATCATATTTGCCATTGGCTTGTGGTAGAGCAGATATCAATGAAGTGAAAACCACAAAAACAATCCAAAAGGGGCCAGAGCGATAGAACAGCAGTAGGTTATTTGCCTTGCATGTGGCTGATCCAGGACAGATCTGGTTCAATCCCTGGCATCCCATATGGTCCCCTGAGTCAGGAGAGATATCTGAATGCATAGCCAGGAGTACATGTCACAGGGTGTGGTCCAAAAAATTAAAAAAAAATCCAAAAGATTAACAAAAGCGAAAGATAAACAAGTTGATAAACCATTAGCAAAACTCACAAAGAAAGGGAGAGAAACTTAATAAATTGGATTAGAAATGAAAAGGTGGGAGATCAGGGGCCAGGCAGTGGCGCTGGAGGTAAGGTGCCTGCCTTGCCTGCACTAGCCTAGGACGACCGCGGTTCGATCCCCTGGTTTCCCATATGGTCCCCCAAGCCAGGAGTGACTTCTGAGCGCATAGCCAGGAGTAACCCCTGAGCGTCACTGGGTGTGGCCCAAAAAACAAAAAACAAAAAACAAAAAAAAAAAAAAGAAAGAAATTAAAAGGTGGGAGATCACTACAGATACTATAGAGATTCAAAGGGTAATCAGAGACTACTTTGAGAAACTATACCACAAAACAAGAGAACCTGGAAAAACTGGATAAATTCTTGGATTCTTATAATCTTCCACTATTGAATCATATCATATCTCAACAGAGGAAGTATCTCACTATTGAGGAAATTAAAATGGTAAACAAAAACCCAGGCTCAGATGGATTCACTAATGAATTCTCAAACCTTTCAAGAGGAACTACTACCAGGCTCTTTCAGAAACTTGAAGAAACAGAAACATTCCCAAATAGTTTTTATGAAACTAACATCACCCTGATACCAAAACCAGACAGAGATGCTGCAAAAAAAAAAAAAAAAAGAAAAGAAAAGAAAACTATAGATCAATATTTCTGATGAACACAGATGCAAAGATTCTCAACACAATCCTAGCAAATAGGATCCAACACCCCATAAAGGAAAGTCATTTACTATGACTCAAGTAGGTGCCATTCCAGGAATGCAAAAATGGTTAACATATGTAAGTCAGTCAACATAATATACCATATCAGCAAAAGGAAAATATCAGTAGATGATATATCAGTAGATGCAGAGAAAGCATTCAATAAAGTCATCACCCATTTATGATAAAAACTCAACAAGATGGGGAAGGAAGGAACTTTTCTCAATATAGTCGATCTGTTTATTTAATTTAAAGCATGCATCTTTATAAATATATAATTTCTTCTGTTTTTCTCTTCATTTTTAATTGTGTCAAATGTTATTGCTTCTGTTTCTGCACTGTTTGTTTTTAGGCCATACTAGGTGGTGGCTTGGGTTACCACAGTACTGAGGCTCAAACCTAGCATTGTGTGCTGAGTTGTTTTGAACTACTTTTACGGCACTTTATAGACTCAACAGTTCCAATTTTTCTTTAACTATTTTTATTTCATTAAAAAAGAATAACATTATTTATTGCCTTCATCTTCTATAGCTAAATAGCTAAATGCCGTTTTTCTTTATATCTGAATTATTCTCTTACATCACTTAATTCTGACAGTTAACTTTCATTGTTTTCTGTGGTCAGTTATATGGACAGTTAATTTTCTTATTTAAATAAAATGTTTTGTTTCATTTTGTTGTTTTGGGAGACCACATCCTGTGACACTCGGGTTGCTCCTGGCTATGCACTCAGAAATCGCTCCTTGTTCGGAAGACTATATGGAATGCCAGGGGATCTAACCAAGGTCTGACTTATATCAGACTTGCTATCACTCCGGTCCCTGATTTTTGTTTTTGAAGTAGTTTCCTCGCTAAATAAATTTTGGCTAACAGCATGTTTTATTTTTTCTTTCAGCACTTTGAACATATATCTTTTTTTTTTCTTTTTTTTTTTTTTTTTGGTTTTTGGGTCACACCCGGCAGCGCTCAGGGGTTACTCCTGGCTCCATGCTCAGAAATTGCTCCTGGCAGGCACGGGGGACCATATGGGGCACCAGAATTCAAACCGATGACCTTTTGCATGAAAGGCGAATGCCTTACCTCCATGCTATCTCCCGGGCCCAGGAACATATATCTTAATCTTTTCTGACCTCTATTTTTTTCTGCTAAAAAAACAGCCATTGGTCATGTAATTATGCATTGTGTCCTTTTTATCTTGCTGCTTTCAAGATTATTTTATCTTTGATTCTCAGAAGAGTGACT
>PVKC010040192.1:0-12384 GCA_004027635.1 Crocidura indochinensis | reverse complement strand
GGGGGACCATATGGGGCACCGGGATTCGAACCAATGACCTTTTGCATGAAAGGCAAATGCCTTACCTCCATGCTATCTCCCGGGCCCGGATGGGTAGATTTTTTATGTTTTTTTTCTTGCTGAGTTCTACCAATGCCTTGTATATCTTAGATATTAAAACCAAATCAGGCAGGTAGAAAGCAAACTATTTCTCCCATTCTTTGGGAAGTCTTTCAATCCTAGTCACCATTTTTGTTGAGGTGCTGAAGTATCTCAGTTTAATGTAGTCCCACATGCTTACGTTGCTTCCACTTACTTGGCCAGTGTGGTTTCTTTCTTGAAGATGACTTTAGTTTCCATTGATTTGATGCAGTTTTCTATCTACATTTTCCTCTATGTACCTTTTGCTTTCAGGTCTGACAGTAATGTCTTTAATCCATTTTTATTTGACTTTTGTGCAAGGTGTTAAACAGAGATCCAAGATTGCTCTTATGCAAGTAGTTGACCTATGTGGGCCACTTGTTGATTTATTGATTAAAGATTAATTGATTATTATTATTAATTAACTAAAATATTAACTGAATATATATCTGAACTTTAATCTCAGAATATTCATTGATCTGTGGGCCTGTTTTTATTGCAGTACCATGCTGTTTTAATAGCTAATGCTTTATAGCATATATTAAAGTTAGAAAGAGTGAGTTTATCCATCTTCTTTTCCCAGGAAGTGCTATAATTATAATCTGAACATTTTTAGTTCCCTAAGAATTTCAAGAACACTTGATCTGCTTCTTTGCAGAAGGTATTTTTATAGGGAATTCACGAAATCTGTGCAGTGCTGTGAGAAGTATGTCCATTTTAATGATGTTAAAATTAAGTGTTTCTGGGTGGAGCAATGGAACAGTGGTAGAACATTTTCCTTGCATGTGGCTGATCCAGATGGACTATGTTCGATCCTTCAGCATTCCATATGGTCCCCCAAGACAGGAGCCATTTCTGAGCTCATAGCCAGGAGTAATCCCTGAGCAGCACAGAGTGTGCCCCCCCAAATATGTTTCTACTTCCTTGTGTCCTCTTTTATATCCTGAAGCAGTGTTTTGTAGTTTTCTTCATATGTTTCACCTCTAGTTAAATTGACTACAAGGTGCTTGATTTTCTGAGGTACAATTTGAATGGAATTTTATTTTATTTTATTTTTTTGGCTTTGAGACACACCCAGTGATGCTCAAGGATTATTCCTGGCTATGCGCTCAGAAATTAAACCTTACTTGGGGATCATATGGGATGCCGGGGGATCGAACCATGGTCTGTCCTGGTTAGCCCCATGCAAGGCAAGCACCCTACCACTTGGGCCAAAGCTCTGGCACCATGTGATTATTATTTTAATATAACATTCAATCTTTCATTATTTGTGTATAGAAAAGCCATGGAATTTTTTATGATTAATTGTGTAGCCTGCCACTTACCACACATTATTCCCAGGGATTTTTTTGTATAATCTTTAGAATTTTATAAATATATTATCTTATCCACAAAGAGTTAGACTTTGAATACTTTCTTCCTATCTAGATGCCCTTGATAACACTTTTTTTGGGAATTTCTATGGCAAGTTCTTAAGTATTATATTGAATAGAATTGGCAAGAGACGGCAATCTTGATTTGTGCCAGAACTTAGAGGAAAGGCTTTTAGTTTTTCCCCATTGAGTATAATGTTTGATATGGGTTTGTGGTAAATGGCTTTGATGGTATTGAGGACAGCTCCTTAAATTCCCAACTATTTGAGTGTTTATATCTTGAATGGGTGCTGAACCTTGTGAATTTTTACCTTCATCTATTAAAATGTCATATGATTTTTGTTTTTTTCACTTTGTTGATATGCTGTATTATATTAATTGACTTGTGTATGTTATACCATCCTTGCATCTCTTGAATGAATCCTACATTGTCATCGTGTATGACATTCTTGATGAGTTGTTGGATTCTATTTGCTAGAATTTTTTGAGGATCTTTTAATTTGTGTTCATCAAGGATATTGACTTGTAATTATCACTTTTTTGTGGTGTCTCTGCTTTTGGTATCAGGGTGATGTTAGTTAGCTTCATAAAACTAGTTGAGAGTGTTTCTGTTTCTTTAGTTTCCTGAAAGAAGAACCTGAAAGGGTTGGCACTAGGTCCTCTTAAAAGATTTGAAAGAATTCACTAGTGAATATACCTGGGTCTGGACTCTTGTTTTTAGGACACCTTTTGATTAACATTTCAATTTCCTCAATCTTGATAGGTCTATTCAAGTATGCAGAACAACTTGGTTAAAACTGAGGAGATTGTAGGAGTACAAAAATATATTCATTTTTTTTCCAGATTTACTTGTTTTGCAGCATAAAGATTCTCAAAGTAATGAAAATCTTGGGACCCGGGAAATAGCATGGAGGTAAGGCATTTACCTTTCATGCAAAAGGTCATCGGTTCTAAACCCGGTGCCCAATATGGCCCCCCCCCGTGCCTGCCAGGAGCAATTTCTGAGCATGGAGTCAGGAGTAACCCCTGAGCACTGCCGGGTGTGACCCAAAAACCACCAAAAAAAAGATTTTCAAAGTAATCTCTGATTACTCTTTGAGTTTCTGTAGTATCTGTGGTGACACCTCCCCTTTCATTACAGTAATCATTACAGAGGTTATAGAACGAAAGACCCATGGGACCGGTGAGGTGGTGCTAGAGGTAAGGTGTCTGCCTTGCAAGCACTAGCCAAGGAAGGACGTTGGCTGGATCCCCATATGGTCCCCCAAAGCCAGGGGCAATTTCTGAGCGCTTTGCCAGGAGTAACACCTGAGCATCAAACGGGTGTGGCCAAAAACAAACAAACAAACAAAAGAACTAAAGACCCTGAGGGCTTTATCTGATGAGATTAATGAGTAATTTAGGAAATATTGTACAACCAACTTTAAAGCAGACTTTACTAAAGAAAAAGAAAAACATTGGGGGATCTAATTGTAGACAAATCTACAATTATTATTATGAAGTGATTTTATACCTTTTAAGAAAATGACTAAGATGAGTTATGATGAGTTTTAATGAAGAGTAGACATTACACTGAAAAATTATCAGTACCCAAATCATAAAAGATTTTTTAAGATTTTTATCATGAACAATTCAAAGAGTAGATTTAAAAGACTTTTCTTATACAGTCAAAGTTGTGAGATATAAGAAAAACAATAGATACTATGGCAACAATATCCAGAGACAATAGAGCTAAGGATCAGGAGGCCCATCCCAGGAGAGGAAGCTTGCCACAAAGAGCCATGAGTGCAGTTAGAATAGAGAAGGGTCTACTTGGACAATGATAGCTGGAAATGATTGATATGGACAAGAAATTGGTGCTGAAAAGAGGGAAAGTGACATGTAAAGCACCCCTCAATTGACAATACTGTAGACCAAAGTGTTAAAAGGGACACAGAGACAGACAGAGACAGAGAGAAGTCAATTGCTTGTCCTAGAGACAGGCTCCGTTGGGGAAGGTGGGGGATTGGAGGGAAGCAGGGTAACAGGAACAATGGTGGAGGGAATGGTGCATAGTGCACTGGTAAATGATGGTGCACATTGTATGACAGAAAACCAATAAATAACAATTTTGTAACCATGGTGTTTAAATAAAGCCATTCAAAATCAGTCAATGTTTACTCCTGTCTATAAACTCAAGAACCATTCCTCTCAGGTTTCAGGGACCATACTAGTGTCAAGGAAAAACATTGGTTCACCACCTGCAAAGCAAGTGCCCTACCTACTTTACTATAACTGTTTTAATATTCAAGAGTTGTATGTCAATATTTTTCCTGAATCTAGAGAACTAAAGAAAATATATTTTAACTATTAAATACACCAGAATTTAAAAATATTTGCAGTGAACTAAAAATGTCTTAATTTTTGTTAACTGGGAAAGAGAAGCTCCATTGAGAAAGAGAAAAATGCGGTTGAAATGGAAGAAAAAGATACAATGATAGAGGTGAAGAAGGGAAAAGGAAGAAGTTGTCCAGAGAATACTGAATGAAGAAAGAAGTAAACAATAATGGCTTAGAATGAAATACCAATATTGCACACTGAGTTTCAAATAAGCTGCTTATCTAAGTCAGAATAAATCTTACCTTGTTCAAAGACTTACACTTATTGAAAATCTTCTGAAGTTTAACCAATTTATTCTTTGATCTCTCATTTTCAGTTTTCTAAAAAAAAGCCATATATCTCAATTATAAACTTTAAAATAGGAATAAAAATTATGAGCTTTGGTCTTTATTAACTTAGGTTGCAGCCATATTTCTAGACTAAAAACAACTTAAAAACTACTATGCAAAATATTATTTAATTTTTCTCTGAATATGTTTCTGCAGAGAACAATTATTTTAGAGAAAAATAAAGATGAAGAGCTGATTCAATTAAGCAGTAGGTAGAGTGATCATATTGAATGAAGTTCACCTGAGTTCTATACCCAGTAATCCATATATTCCTCCCAAATATGCCAGGAATGGTCTTAGTGAAGACTGGAAAAGGGGGGGTGCTTTAAAACATATTGCTTAAGAAAGCAGAGATAGTTTTACAATAGAATTAATTTGAACATATGTAAATGAACTAAGTTTGTCTCTTGTCTTCTTGTCTACTTCATTCATATCCTCTCATCTCTTTTATAAGTGCATACTGAATATCACAGTGTTTGTTCCATCCACACTATGCCCTAATGATTTCAATTGATGCTGTGAAATTCAATATATGTTGATAATTAGAAAATATATGTATAGTAGTATGGCCTTTTTCCTAATCCACAGCCCAATACATAACTATACTTGAATAGTTAGGAAAGTCAAATAATGATTCAAAGTGAATTCATGTCCATCATCACAAGACCCATAAGCAATTATTTAGTTGCATAAAAAATTAGAGGCATCTTCCTCTGACCAGTAATTCTTGCCAATATACCCAACTACTGTTTTCAACATGATTTTAAATATGCTCTCTATTTTTATGATAGAATTTAAATAGATTATTACACACAGTAGCCCTTACGACTGTAATTACATATCACTCTACTTGCAATGGTTCAAATGCTGCCACCTTAATATTAATAAGTGATATATCATCCTCTGTTTATCTTATAATTTTCATTCCTTATCCCAACTGGACTTGATCGTTTTTTCTTTATAGGTCACACCTAGTGGTGCTCAAAGGACCATGGTATTCTAGGAATTAAACCATGTCTGTACACTAGACCTTTGATCTGTTTCCCGTGTCCTATATTTGCCATTTAAAATTTATTCAACTAGTTTCTACCTAAGATTTTTATTACTATGTTTATTGTTTTCTTTATTACTCTTTTTATGACTTCTCAATTTCTTTTTATTATAGAACTTAGGATTTTCTAACATATCTATTATCTATCTCCAATAGGAGAAAGTTTTGTGTGGTCAAATAACTTGTGTTATTCACTGCTGTATCCTTAGTATCTACAATAGTTCTTAATATTAATATATTTCTAAAATTATTGAATAATATACATGAAGGAAGCATTTATGTTGACATTATTTTCCAAAACTGATGTTGCTAATCTATGTGTATTTTCAATGTGTAGTTTATAGACCTGGAGGGCATATTTGTAGAACAGACTTGAAGCGATCTTAATGGGTCACTTTGTGTTCCATTTTTACTTAGGAAGGTGGGAGTGAAACAAATTGTATCATTTGCTTTTGAAGTTGTTTAATGAGGTAAATGTTTTCGGTACATTGTGTTTCCTTGAAAAAAAGTATTTGAGAGCACGTGGGCAGGCATGGGGCTTTAAATTGGACAGACTTTTTAGAGCTACTTGCAGAAGAGTAGTGCCTTCCGATACAACTCTTCTGCGGAGACTTCAGTTAAATACAACACAAGGTATGTATTTAATAATTTGAACTAGTTTTAAAAAATTGAGGACCTACAGGGATATTTTGAAAAAAATTATCACGATGTGCTTATCTGTTTGATAGAATTATATTTTATAAAGTTCCCATATGCAATAATGATCTGAAAAGATTAAATATTTAGTGAATTAATACTGTCATTGTTTTGACAAATCAAAACAACTTCTCTAAATAAGATAGTACAATTCAAAAACATGGTTTACTGAATGAACTTAGAATGTCATACAGGGACTTATCTATGAAAGAATTAGGAAATAGAATAAAAATTTCTTTCAAGATTTTGGGAATGTATCTCATATCAACAAGTAAAAAGTATATAACATCACAAATATAATCACATACAATACTTTTGATTTTATTAAAATCTTTTTCTGAAACAATATTCTGTATTTTATCTTATAGGAATTTCACCATCCATTCACCTGTTAGTACTGTGGTTTTTTTTTATGGGAATGACATAGCACTTGACTCCTCATGATGTTTGTGTACTTGCCATAAATTCCCCAAAGTGGAACTTCAGGTCATATGGAAATCCATCCCTAATATTTTATAAAATCTCCAGATTTTTTCAGAGACGCTGATCCATAGTAAGAATACCATCAATAGTGAACTAGAATGCCTTTTGTACCACATCATGCCAACACTTAGTGTTTCCAGTTTTTGACATATAAATTCTTCTTAGCCACAGTTGTATCGATTCAATGTATTTGATATCAACTTTATCTAACTATGGTATATAAAATTATTAAATATATTCATTACTAGTTATAAAAGGGAAATACATTTCATAAGTTATTGTTATTAATACAGAGATCAAGAAATAAGAATAGATAATGGCTTTATAAGAGTGGTGAGTTGAAGGTTAATTATGACTAAATAAAAGCTGTGGACAATACTAATCAATAATAAAGCATGGATACAAGATTTAATAAGAATAGAGTTATAAATTAGGAACAAATCAATTTTTATAAATCAGTTAGAGCAAATATATAACTTAGGGTAAATGTTTTTAAGTTTTTGCTTTGTAGCAAGTAACAAATATAGAGTATATAGAATAATTTTCGATTAATAACAAGGAGTTCCAAAACAAAGTTGTATGAACTCAGATATCTTGCATTTCTCTTTGGGTGTTTTTTAGATTAAATAAACAAAGACAAGAGATGGTGAAATACCATAAAATTAAAATGATTCTGTAGGCCTATGATACTTTCTTGCATCTTCCTTTCCACATTTCTTCAATTTCTGTAACCAGATGAAGCACCTCCTAACACTAGAGATAATCCTATGTGCCACAGAAAGAATTTTTCTTTGGGCAAGAAAGTCCAAGAAATTCTTTAGATTTATTTCATGAGCACCTTCTGTTATTTTGTATGTAAGTGATCCAGAAAGGTAGATCTTCCATTTCCTGCCTTTACTTGCAGATGTTAGGCTGTTCTAGAAAATGTTACTTAACAGACTGAATCAAATTGCACTAAGTACAAAATGAATGAACATTATGTTCTGTGCTCAGTTCTGTTATACATGACACAAGACTACAAAATATTTGAGAGCAGATGAAAGACAGAGAACTTTTCTGAGATATAAGAATATTTAAACAATGGTTGTCTTAGTCTTTCTGAGAGTCTGTAAAGATTATTTTTCAGACCTATTGCTTTGTATACACAGTAATCTGAATATTCTACAGAATCGAGTGAAGAGTTCAGGGCTGACTGGATTTGAAAGGAAAATATGGTGGAGGGTGTGGTGTTGAAATGTTTTTTTTTTTTTTAAATCTGGTCATTAACCATATTGTAAATCATGGTGACTGAAATTTTTAAAAATGAGATAAAACAAACCCTAATCAATGTGAACAGCTTTGAGGAAGATCTAGGTATATAAATTGATTACGTCTACCTGCTACCTACCTACAGATGCTTTAAGGGGCATCAGTGAAAAAGCAAATCAGGAAGGAGTTAAAGATACGGACTTACAAGATGGACATCAGTAAGAGAAATGGAATTCTCTTAAAATATTATGAAGCTTAGAAAAACAAACAGCATGTTGCTGATTCCACCTGGCTAGCTAATTGGAGGAAGATAATGTTTGAGTTTTAGGGAAAGTGTTTTATAATACAAAGCAAACATGTGGAAATCAGCATATTCAGTATTATGAATGACGAGTCATATGTCTGTCCTCTTTCAACACGATTACTAATTTGCTGTGTAATCTTGAGCAAATCTGTGTTTTACTCCCTGGTATATAAAGCAGGATTGTACTAGCATGACTTCAATATGTTGCTGACTCTAACAGTTTGATCCAGATTATGTTGTGTCAGATTTGAAGCCTAACAACATTAGAACCTTACAGAAGGACCAGGTAGGATGAAAGGGTGAAGAAAGATAGAAGGTCTGCCATACTTAATTAACTTATACAGGAAAATTTGTAGTTTCTGAATATTGTGGTAAGGGACATTAAGTTCTAAATTTCCTGGAAATAGAAGTGCTGGTTCTAGAAATTTAGATTATGAAGAAATAACAGTCCTGGGAGTAGAAATATTTTTAAATGGAGAATGTGTACTAATTATATGGAGACATGGATCATGTAATTTGTGTTATCACATAAATATTCCTCAAAGCTAAAATGATGAATTTATATTCTGTGGTGGTAAAACAAAATTTCAGTTTTTAGAAAGGGATAACCTTTTAGAAAAGTTTCCACTTTGGAAATGTTAGTCTAGTTCTATGTGGGGCGGGGGATAGTCTGGAGGTTAGAAAGTCCAAATAATTAGGAGAAATGATGGAGATATTGAATAGAAAACAAAATGTTGAGCAAGAATCCCAAGTTTTTGATTTGGGATGCTGGATAAATGGTTATACCAATCACTAATGCAAGAAAATTGGGGGATTGATGAACTAATATGAGAACAGATATGAAGATAACGGGCAAATTCTGGGTTATCTGAGACTTTGTGTGGGTCATATGTTTTATCAGTCGATAGAAAACTTTCACATAGTTCTTTAACAACTTCTCAAGTAAGGATTTATGTGGTAATGTTTTTGGTTGCTGTTGCTACGTAAGAGGGTTGTTATGAAAAGTAATAATGCATAACTTCCCTTGTGAATCAATAATATTGTTCTCATGAGTGTGTTGTAATTCTCAAACATGCTCTTTTGTCCAGTAGTAACACTGTAGAAAAGTTTGTGTCTGTGTTGATGTATCAAAGACTGATAGTAAAGAAAGATAGAAATAAAAGGCTATTGAATTTTCTTTTTTTTTGGTTTATTTTTATGCTTGTTAATAGCATGTGACAAAATCATTCCTATTAAATTATTTCTCCTGGTTGATATTTTTCTGTCTCTATGGTTCAAAGAAGCACTTTCCCAAATTCATGATAGAAAATGTGAAAAAGTTCCCAATGCTTTTGTAATCATATTTTGTCCTTTGAAGTATGAAAAAGTTAAAATCTTATTTTTTCCTTCTTAGTGTGGACATTTCAAGATATCAAATCTTGAGAAAAATGATCCCTTTTCATTTGGATATCAGATGCATAACTTTTCTTCTTATCTACACAGCATTTGATGCTGTCTCATCTTCAAACTCTGAGATGAAAGGTAAAGCTTAAAATTGAGGCATTAATGTCTTTCAAGCTTCTCTGTTAGGGTGCATATACATATAATATGTAGATATAATTTTCCTGGAAATATTTTAGGAAGTCCATGTACAAAGATGTTCTTGTTAGTCTGTTGCATGTAAAAGGTAAGTAATAAACATTTTGTGGGGAATAAAGGTAAAATATCCTTTTTATGTGTTTTGTATGTTCTTTTCAAAGGCAAACAATTTGAGATTTTATTTAAAGTCTGATAATATTTGGAGCCTAGTACCTAACAGGAACTACATTTTAATTATGAACATTTAACCTTTAGATTAGAAAAATATACACAGATTTATTTAAGTTAGCTTACAAATAATTAAATGATTATTAAATTATTAAATTATGGCTAACTATTATAGAGTGATTTGATGTATTCCTATCAATAAATGCTGAAAGAATAATATTGCCATTTTATGCTCAATAGGGATTTTCCTTATTGGTCCTATGCCAAATTTCTTTCTGGAGGCTATTTTCTTGACCTCAGCATTTATTATGAAATAAGGAAGAAATCAGACATAATTGTTAGCAAAATGACAACAAGGGAGAAGACCTTTAATATTATGAGATAGGCTAGTAGGAAATTGCAGTGTTTCTCACTGGGTTGATTAAAGTAATTTGTAAGTCATCACATGGGGACGTCATTGCCTCCCATAGATTCCTCCCTTCCTAAACTGAGATTACTTCAGCGTCTTACTCTAGTCAACTGCCGGTCACTACCTGAGTATTTTCATTGTTGAATTATTTTAATTTTTTTAGGTTAGGGTTAAATTAGGGTTAGTGTGTTATTGCCAGGTTTAGGATTAGGGCATGCTAAGGTATAGGGTTAATGTTAGACTTAGGTTAAAATTATATTTAAGGTTCAGGGCATTTTAGGGGTAGGGATGGGATTAGGTTTAGGTTTTATTTATTTTATGTTTTTATGTTTTATGTAATCACCGTGTTTGCAAAAATTTCATACTGGGATTTCAGTCATAGAATATACATCACCCTTCTCCAGTGGAATCTTTCCACCATCAATGTCTCCCTATTTACTTCCCCCACCTGTCTCTCAGAGAGGAATTCTGTCTCTCTTCCTCAATCTCATTTCATGGTAGTTGTCATTGTAATTAGTACTGTAGCTGTACTCATGCAAGCTTCATGTCATGAGCTGGTACTCCCAGGGTTCAGCTATGTTGTCTCTGGATAATATTGACATATTGTTTTATTTTTCTTATAGCCCACAGATGAGACTACTCTGTTTATCCCTCTCCCTCTGACTCATTTCACTAAGCTTAATACCTAAGTACTTTCAATGAGTTATTCTGGTTTTCCATCACTAGGGATAATTCTAAATTTGAATTACTTTGAGAGTTCAGTTATTAGAATGAATCAATAAGATCTGTCTGTTTTCTATGTCCTTAAGTCATTTAGTGATAGCAGCTATGTTTTCAATCTCTCCTTGGTGTGTGCCATGATGTTATATGTAGATTGTAAATACCAAATTAGTGTAAATTATTATATAATGAAGTGTTTGCATCCTATAGTAACATTTTATCTGTGACCACTAAAAGAACTTAATCAACATTTATTCCTACTGAAAGTCTTGTAAATGTTAAATTGGTGTCTCTATTAAAATCTAGTACTTACCTATGAAAAACCACACTTTAATGTGATTTTTGAGTTTTATTTTAAAATAATTTTCCCCATTTAGTTAAACGCTGTGACTAAAAAGTTATTCATAAATTTGTTTCAGTATCTTACAACGCTTTCTCAAAGAGGGGCTCAATGTATATAGCAATATTCTAGCCTTTAATATTTGCTTGAGATATTATGTATAACATAAAACTTATTCTTTAAAAGTATACCATTAGTGGGCTTTATAATATCCACTAAGTCATGTAACAACCACATTAGCAAATATTAGAATACTTAAATATGCTGAGTGAAATAAGTAAGAGGGAGACAGACACAGAATAGCTTCACTCATCTGTGGAATTTAAGAAAAATAAAAGGCATTATTGTAATAATACCAAGAGACAATAGAGATGAGGACTGAAAGGACTGGCCTATGATATGAAGTTTACATCAAAGAGTGGTGAGTGCAGTTAGAGAAATAACTACACTAACATCTATCATGAAATGGTAGTGAGTGAGAGAAATAAAATGCCTGTCTTGAATACAGGTAGGGGTCGGGGAAGAAGGATATGGGGACATTGGCAATGGATGGTAGTGGGTAGTAGGTGAAGGGAAGTGTTCTTTCTATGACCAAAACCCAACTATAAACATGTTTGTCATCATGGTTCCAAATGTATTATATATAAAAAAGAATACTTAGTGGCCAGAGCGGTGGCAAGGGGCGATAAGGGGTCTGTTTGGCTGACTCTAGCCTAGGACGTACCATGGTTCGATCCCTCAGAGTTCCATGTAGTTCCCCAAGCCAGGAGAGATTTCTGAGCACATAGCCAGGAGTAACCCCTGAGTGCCACAGGGTGTGCCCCCCCAAAAGAATACTTAAATAAATCCCATTAGAGAAAACTCACATAGTGCCTGCCATAGTCATGTTTTATTTCACTCCTTTTATCCATGTGAACAAATGATTTTTCCAAAGTTTTGCTTAATCAGAATAATTCATATAGAATGGGGCATATGCAATAAAGTATTTTGCCACTGGCTTTTCCACTTTAACATAACATTATCAAGGCTCTTTGAGATTGTAACATGATCAGTATTTCATGTTTACATGACTGAATAATATTCTACTATATGAATGCAACACCGTTTATTTGATCATCAGTAGGTGAATATATGGAAGTGACCTAACAATCATCCATTTTGTAAAGGAAAGGTCTAGCACAATGAA